>CM068840.1:92565182-92747682 GCA_028554795.2 Sinohyriopsis cumingii | reverse complement strand
ACCCTTTACCTCAAACAATAAATATCAGCAACGCCAACATTAAATTCACACAATTAGTACGAAACCTAGGTGTTCCTCTGGACAGTACTCTCACATTGCACCAACATGTCATGAACATATGCAAGACGGAATATCTTGAGCTGAGACGCATCAGCTCAATTCGCAAATATCTTTCAGCTGATGCCACTAAACCACTTGTGTGTTTATTAGTACTTTCAAGACTGGACTATTGTAACTCATTTCTGTCTGATTCATCTCAATACCTGCTCCAGAAACTTCAAAAAGTTCAAAACACAGCTGTTCGGATCATACTTAGAGTACCACGATCAGAGCTCAGCTCCCCACTGCTCTGTACCTTACACTGGCTATCCATTAGATCCAGAATCAAGCACAAAATCTTTTCTCTGTGCTACGTTACACTGTCGGACTCTCGTCCAACATACCTATGTGACCTCACCCACCTGTACACACCAGCAAGATACTTACGCTCTTCTTCTGACAATCGTATATTCATTAATCCCACTATGAAAACAAAGCATACAAGGGCCCAGCAACGTGGAATAAATTGCCCACTGAACGTAGACACAAAGACACAGTGATCCCATTCAAGAGTGCTCTCAAAACTCATTTATGTCGACTGCAAGAACAAATTTAAAGACCTAATAATGTTATCTACCTTAAATATTCTAAGCATGTTTTTTAAAAATATTTTTTTCTAATTTGATGGTGATTGTTTTTGTAATCATATCATTGTGTGTTTTTTATCTTATAGGCGTTATCTAATATTGTCAAGCGCTTAGAGTTTCTAAAGATCAGGCGCTATACAAAGTCATATATATATAACATCACAAGTCGCATATGAAGTAGATGTCCAGATTGGTCAGTAAGTTTGAAATGCATTCTTGATCATAGTGGATTAATACAGCGCAGATAAACAGGATTAATATGTTCTTGTACAATCAAAACTCCAGGAGCAACTTGAGGAGTAAATGTATATAAAATATATCCTTGTTGGGCTTTACTAGATTTTTCAAGATCAACTTGATTACTGCCATCAAATGCATCACATACAAGATTGACTGCAATTGTTGATGTTTTGCGACTCCTGGTGAAATATTCGGCCGCTACCATATGGATCATTGTCATGTTTGAGAATAGCTGGAGGTGGTGTTTATTTTTCTCCTTGATGATTTTTGGAAAATATTCATTGATAATATCATTGACTGATTGTTTTTATAAACTCCTTAGCGTTAAATCCGGTATATTTAAATAGTGGTAGATTTTTTCTGATAGTGGATTTGTTGCAGTTGAATATTTGTTTATGAAATGTTGCTTAAATGAATAAGTAGTTTTATCTGGCCTAGTAATTATACTTTTTGACTCTATTACCGCCTCAATAATACAATGATTAACAATTTCAAGGTCAGATGTAACCTGGTTCAAAAGTTCTATTTGTTTAATGATTTCATCAGTTGTTTTTTTTTGTGAATCATATGTCAAAAAGGTACACGTTAAGTAATTGACGTATTTTTTTCTCGATGCTGCTTGTGTTTACGATTAATATTATCAAAAGTAATTTTGATGTCACTTTCAGTATACGGTCATTTAGGTGTTCCATAAAGCCACCATACGTCAATGGAGTAAGTGACTGGTTCACCACCGTCGGGGTTAGTTTTTATTACTTTCCATAACCGATTATTTTCATTATTTTTGGAGTATTTTCCCAGAGCGATCGTTTATTTTAGACATAATCAGATCGTTTTCTTTGAAATATTGATGTAGGTATTGATGGAGGAACCTCAGGCCATCCTAACACTGATCTGATCGATGAAGAACATATATCTACAACATAAGCTTGTAAATTTATTTCTCTTGCAGCTGATAATATTGGTTCGTGAACAGTAATAGCTGTTTTATAATCTTTTCTTATCGTAGATTTAATTTTGCGCTGAATTTCATCAATGATTTGTTTGATTTGATAAATGCCTGTGGAAATTCTAACAATCAGCCAGTCTGGTATTCCGTCGTCTTTATTTTTATATGCAAATACCAGTGAATTATTTGCTGGTAATCCACCGAATGATTTTTATCTAATATTTAGCCAACTGTAATATACTCGTAATTGTGCTAATAATAGTTCGTTTACTGGAATTGCAGTTGAAAATCTAATATTAAATTCATTATAAGCTGAACTTGCTAATGTCATTGTGGTTTTAATCTGTGTTGTATTACGAGAATTTATTGCAGTAATTATTTTGATACTGACATTATTATTATTATTATTATTATTATTATTATTATTATTATTATTATTATTTGTCACGTTTGCCTGCCCGCGATTACGTAAGTCAGGAACAAAGGAAAGGGTTAGCGCCATGAGTATGTTGACCCTGCACTGTCGTGGCGATTCGTGTTTGTACAAGAGTTCTCTTCGTTAGGTGTCAAAACTAACATGTAGACGTTAGAAGCTTTGTTCTAGAACAAAGGACCCTCGATGCTGTTGTAAATCTCCACGCGTTGACAGATGGCCTTAGGCTCGTCTGTTAAGCTGGACCGACTCGGGTAGAATTAATATCCAATCAGAACTGAGAAAGGGTGGAGCCATCAATTCGAACCAGAATTTAACAGTCATTTGGGCTGGGAACGAATTAGTCATTGTGAAGCATCGTGCTGACAATAGCAATAACTCCGGGAGCCACTCGTAATTTGGCGGGAAAAACCTTGGTACATTCAAGGACAGAAAGCTTCGTAAAGGTCAGTGAGTTATTTGCTCGATTATTGCAGATTGTTACGGCATTGTAATTGTAATTATATGCAGTATGTATATTTACATACTAGAATCGTTAGTACGTAGAATTACCTTTGTATTGTTTAATTTACATGCGTACTTGAGAAATGAGCTATGATTATGCAGATTGCTCGCTCGTCAGAATTAATATTGTAATTCGCTATTTAGTTGCTTGGTGGTAAACTAATGTATTTATTCATGTGATATTCTAGATTTTGCAACTGTTGAATTGAATTGTAACTTTATAACTGGATGCAGTGTGTAAAATTAAATAATATGGATATTTGAATATTTGTGTACACTTGTGGGAGTGTAATGTACAGAAATGCGTCTGATTGTTGTGATATTCTTGAGAATAATGAGATTAAGAATATATATATTGATGTGACGCAATTTATTGTTGTCTGTATGATAAGTAGGATACCACTCTTTATTGCAACGTTGTTTCTATAAGAACGTGTGTGGTTTTCGATATGCACGAATGCGTGACTGAAGATGTAGATAGCCTTTATCTGATGATTGATTGTTGATGTATTGTGAGGCGAGATGGCTAACACAAATGCTAACGTCCTTGTGTTTTTCGCAGGAAGATTTTGGAGACAGAACTACCGGGTAGTCAGGTCACGAGTCTCAGAGAGACAGGATAGACAAGGCAGTAGGCCGAGAACAAGCCTAGTTGCTGGAGAAAGAGAGAGAGAAGGAGGAGGAGAAAAGGAGACAAAAGGGGAAGAGGATAGGAAGAATCGGAGTACGGAGAACGCCGGAAGGAGGAAAGGAATTGGCGGAATAAACACAGATGAGTAGAAACCAAATACAGGGGAAAGCCATCTCACACTATAATCACGTGATGAAATAGGTTGTTACATGGTCGAGAGGAAGAAGATTGGTTGAGAAATTAATATCGTTTAATTTGTATTAAATTGTTATTCTTTGAATTTCACCTTTGTGTTCTTAATAATTTAACTGTCGGTATTGCTGACTGGGGGCTCGTAGCTTTACCTCTCTATCACTAATTTCACTTCCTACAAAAACGAGCCAGGGTGGGAATTCCACAGTAATTCAAATAAATATTGGAAGCATCTCACCCCAACGCATAACAGTGGGTCACATAAGAACTATTATTATTATTATTATTATTATTATCATTATTATTATTATTATTATTATTATTATTATTATTATTATTATCCAAATAATGATTTTCTTACGTAGATTCTGATATATTTGTATTTTCATAGTCATCTATGCAAACTCGGCGTCTGAAATTATTCCATCGCCAAGGTCTGAAGATATCAATAAAGATAGTTTGGAATATGTAACTGTTGCTGTTTGTAACTTTATTTTGTATTCATGTAATTTTGCATTTGTGCATGTGGATATTTTCTTTGCAATAATATTGAGAATTCCAGCAATTGTTGTTGCGGCTGAAACACAAATAGTTATAATTATTGGTGATGCTATTGTTTTACTGTCGATAATAATACGCATTTCCAGCAATAACAGCAGGCGCAGAAGAAACAATTATATCAATAGTAATTGTGCATCTATTGTATTTGTTAAAACTTTTTTGTATATTCATCAATGATATTTTTTAGTTTTGTTTGCCACAAACATGCCTGATTATATCTGAAATGATGCGTTAAATATTTTGAATTTTGAAAACTTTGAATATTGATTCATTATTTAAGTAGGTGGTAGTTTAGCTACTGACTCAAGACACCAATAGTACAACAAACCTAAATTTTGTTCTTTAGGTTCTACAACAAATGTTTCCGCTTCATTTTGATCCAAGATCACTAACATATATCCATCTGATTGAGTTAGTGGATAACGCCGTGAAATTGTAGTAGATATCGTAAATGTCATAGTACCGATTACTGAAAACCTGTATGCACCGGTAATTTCAGCGCGATGGTTGGTGGATTTATCAAGCGGTGTTCATAATGCTGATCGAGATGCTACTGTATTGACACTATTGTTGGTAATTTCTTTTGTCAGCAAGTTTCATATCAATGGTTATTATTCCACCCCCACCCCCACAAAAAAAAAATAATAATCCTAAATTGCATTATTTACTCGCTTGCGGAAAGCTAAAAATGTATTTACATGAATATTATATTCGGACCTAAATGATTCTATTGATTCATTAAATGAAATTAACGAATTTAGCATTGAAAGTGTTTTACTATTGACATATTTTATTGTTGTTGCGTCATTATCTGATTCTGGTTCTCCAAGATCAGTAATTTTGTTATTTGACATATTAAGAGAACCAGTCGTTGTATCGCCATATTTTTGTACTCGATTATGAACATTATCTATTATTGTTGGAATAATAACAACAGACTTGATTTTTCCATTGATATCAAATACAGCTATATTATTTCAGTTAAACCGTTAATCCTAACGAAACTAACCTGCCATAAAAAAATTACTTGCTATTAGTTTTTCTTCTTTATCCTGAAATACAACCACTTCATCTAGTTCTATATTTGCAAGATTCAGAACTCAGATATTTCATCATTGATATGTTTACTTACATCTTCGCGGTTTAAACTGTTATTTTTTCTTTTTCGTGAAAAAGATCTTTCGTAAATATCAACCATTACTTTTTAAGACTTGTTTAAAACAGAACTTGTATATTTATGTACATCTTTATGAGGTGCATCAGAAGATTTTGCCACAACATCAAGTACAGCAGTTACTTCACGGCCAAGTATTCTAGCGAAATTAATTAAATCAAAATTGGACAAAGGAAAAATTAACGAATTGTTCCTGGTAATCTCAGGCCCTTTCCGTAACATTGAGGAGTTCCCGGTAATCTCAAGCCGGGCTCCTATTTCCTTCCTTTACCTGTTGCTTTTCTTAGTGCAACTCCAGCGGCGATTCCAACAGCACCAAGTGCAGCTGCTTTTGCAACGGCAGATGCGGCTGCAGCAATTATTGCTGGAATAGCTGCAAGAAGTGGAAATATTCCACCTATGTTAGAAATATATTTAATGGCTCCTCCAGAAAGATTAAGTTAGACGCCGGTCATTGATTGTTTGGCGTTATTAAAGTGCCTAAGTTGACGTTCTGACAATGATAGTTTATTTGGACCACTTGTGATTTTTGTTCTGATTTTAGTGATATTTTTCTTCCAGTATTCTTTTTTATACTAATTGTAGCTTTTTAATCTGACTAGGAGTCAGAGTAACACATGATAATATGGCATTATAAATATCGTGAGTGTTTTAACTATATGTTTTATAATGGTGCATCAATAATAATGGTGCATCAATAACTCTCATTCGTCTACCAACACCTTTAAGTAACATTGTTTACTCGCTGAGAGTAACTGCAATTGCCCCCCACCCAGCAATGGCTCCATTTAATACGCGAGCTCGAAAATGTACATCAACAACAATTTGTCTAAATAAATTCAAGTGTTCCAGCGAAAAGTAATAGATTGGATAGTGTTGTCAAATTTAGTTGTGATATTTGTAGACCAGAATCAACAATTTGATCACGTTCCATGAATGTCATTAAACGATGATATGCACGTGCTACATGATTTTGATTAAAATTCATTATTATATCTTCAGATGGTTCTTGATGTCCATTTATTCTTAAAGAAACTTCAATAACTCCAAGTTTGTCAAGTATCATTGGACTGCGCGTTTGGAAATTTACTCGTTCAACATTTTGGAAGGCAACAAATGTATGTCTTGGTGCAGAAATGCCTTGCTGTGATGTTTTATGCCATGTAAATAATCCGTCAACTACACTATGAACACTGTCGAAGAATAGAAACCGAGTGGTTTTTGGACTAAATGAATAAGACAGACACAATGTGAGAAAGATGGAAATTTATGAAATGAATTATTAAAGAAAACTATATGATGTAAACATACAATGATTCTCTCACGCTCTCAACATACGATTTACTCAAATCACTCTACACAACATTCACACATTGAAAATAAACCAAAATATTAAATCAATATGAAGTACAGATCCAAGAAACCTCATGGACTGCAGATATGCTTCAAACATTATCTTACACATAAGAGAGATTCACATAATCTCGAATATGAACTCTATTAAGATTCAAAATAATCTTATGAACACAACTAAGATTCAAAATAATCTTATGCACACAACTAAGATTCAAAATAATCTTATGAATATAAAAATGCAATTGGAACAACAATTGATCCAAACGTATGCTTCTAGACCCCTTGTACAGTCGCACGATGCTTTGGGTTGGCCCACACTCTTATCGCCCGCTCGCACCCTTTATGGATCCACCATGTGTACAGTCATTCGTATACACACGTACAGACAGCATACATCACCCTTTTTAATTTGCTACGTCTACGTCCGTGGCACAGACATACGTACATACATAC
Source organism: Sinohyriopsis cumingii (assembly GCA_028554795.2). Taxonomy (NCBI): domain Eukaryota; kingdom Metazoa; phylum Mollusca; class Bivalvia; order Unionida; family Unionidae; genus Sinohyriopsis; species Sinohyriopsis cumingii. The sequence continues at coordinate 92,740,503 of CM068840.1, read as the reverse complement.
ATACGTATCGACAGCACGCAGCCTTAAATACTCTGGAAACGCCAGACAGCTCTAAACAACTTTAGACAGCTTCAGACAGCTATTGACAGCTCTAGTCATATTCAGTCACAGTGACAATCACACTTCACAGCGACAGACACAGTCAGCTACAATAAAACCAAATTGGTCAAAATAATAGTTTCTGTATAATCTCTAAATATACGATAATACTTTAACCTCTAATAGTGACTTGTATTTCAAAGTTCAAATCTGCGTTGTAATAAATACATTATTACGCGATAAGACATTACAAACCGAAAAAGCTACGCATATCAAATGAAATGTAAATTTAACACTTACCACGATGACTGGAGAGCGTACACTCCTTGACGTGATCCAAAACGACCAGTGTCGGTTTTAGAAATTAATCTTGCTTAAATCCATAGGAGAGTGAGCAAAAGTCAGGGTAAAATACCCGTGCATATCATGTTAGTAATGTTACTTCGTCACAAGCAATTTCTGGCAAGGTACATGTTAATACAGTCGCTTACCTGGAAAAACACGTATTCACGCTAGATAACGTTGTACGCATGTACAACGAGAAATAGTCAAATAGTTCTAAGGCAAAACCAAGTTATTTCTTTGCATAATTCTGTGACAAACACTATCTGATGTCATCGTCAACCATGACAATATTTACTTACCACCTGAATTCATAAAAGAAAGTAACTTTTGTTCTTCAATAATTGATGGGGCCATTACTGGCATCCAGAATGAAAGTTTAAATAATATTACTTTAATTTACCATCTGCAGCACCAGCTTCACTCCAAATAGCATCATTATCATCACCTTTTATAACAACATACAATTGTATGTTTGGCTCCAAAAAGAACATTTCTATCATTTCTGCAAACTCCAATGATATGTGACAATGGAATTGAACATGAAAATCTTCTACGATCACCTTTCAGCATTAATCGACGTGTTGTGAGTCCTAAGTTTAAATTTTCGTTGGCGCTTTTTAACATCGAAAATGGCGCGCCGGATCTATCTATCATACCAGCTGGTTTAGATTACCCGCAGTATTGTATTCTACTTGTACCTTAAGATGTGTTCTGTCATCAGGATGATCAAAATTATCCTTGACAAACATCATTGACGGACCGGCTGATCTTGTATAATCATCTGAATATCTTGCTAAACACAATATCGTTGTGGCAACGTCATCATTATCCTGAATTGATTCAACTTCCTTTCCATCAACAATGCATATAGCACTTCCAAATAACGTCATGGTGACATTATTAACAAAACCAGCTATAACATTAGCTCCATATGCTGTATTAGCGACAACATTTGTTACAAGTTCTCCTTCTACTTCAATAAATGATTCAGCTGGTAAGAAATATATCCTGCTTGTATCCTGAACCTGAAGTTCGACCACGTTGATTTGGTTGTCGTGCCTCATAAGAATAAAATTGATCATCACACACATATTCATCCTTAAGAACTGGTGCGTCCATGTCAAACGTGCATCGGATGTATCTCTAAACATTTTATTGTATTTATTATCGTCTAGCACGAAGACCACATCCTGCTATTAAACTTGTATTGATATATTTTTCTTTTTCTGTGGGTATACCAGCCAATTCTGCCAGTTTTTGATTTGCAGCTTGATTTGATATTTTAATGACATTTGCAAGCATAATTTCAGTACTGGGTAATTTTACTGGTTGTTGTTTTCGTCGTATTAATCGTGCTAATCTATCTTTGATTGCTGAAAGTGTTTTACTGGTAACATCACCAACAGCGCTGATAGATTTTTCACGAAGAATATCGATAGGAAGACGGAAGATAATTAGCGGCACCATATACTTCAATAACCCAATTTTCAGGCTTCAGAAATTTAACATATATATAGAGAGAAAGATATTTTATCATATCCATGTGCAGAAATATTCATTATTTTATTTGGATCCCTGATAGCGGCAAGACCAATAGCTTTAAAGCTTTAAATTTACCTGAAAATCATAACGGTTTAGGTTCAGGTTTTCCCTCTCCTTCACTTTTACAAATTATCCATTTGTACCAGGTTTCACGACTTACAGTTTGTTTCACATATTTAGGTTTTAACATTTTATATCTCTGATGATAACTCACCACAGCAAGCGCACATAATTTATTCATTTTTCCTTTATTTTTTATTTCAGTATTACGTTCTTCAGTAAATTTATTAATCACATCAATTCTTTCTCTCTCTCTCTCTCTCTGGTTATCGTTTTGATATATCACCTTCAGCACGAGCTTGGCGAACAGCACACTCAGTATTTGTGGTTGAGTAGCAACTATTTCACCGGGAAGTTCACGTAAAATCCTTTTTGCTTGTTTAGTTCTTCTTGCAATCTTTTCAGTTTGCTCGGCCGTTTGTTTTAACTCAGGAAGAATACTTTCAGTAGCTTTCTTAACTTCTTCAGTGACCTTTGTAACAGATTTAAACAATTGTTCTGCACCTGCTGCAAATTCATCTTGTGAATCTTGCTGAGCTTGTAATTTTCGTTTAACAGCATCGAGGAGTGGAATATATTTATTGATTGCCTCTAGTCGTTCTCGAGCTGATCTAGTTTGTAAGATTCCATATTATTTGGTATAACTGATGATTTAATTACTCAAACACCGAAGCAGCAGAAGGGGCGCAACCTCAAGTAAGTGTCTTAGTAGTAAAAAAACACATACAAATTTAAAAACAAAACAACAAAGATAAAATAACAAAATAAGCTAACCCAGTTAGAGAAAATAAAATGTTGGAGGCTTCGGTTTAGTGTTATTGACCTTGTATTATTTATCATTTCTTTCGTATGAAGCTTGTTTCCAAGATATGGACCTTCCCCAAACTGGTCTGTTCGCCCCTTCTGCTGCTACATGTTAGTCTACTTCGGCATTAGATATACCCACCTCCATTTCACGGCCGAATGGACTGGGGTATCGGGGTTTCCGGACCCCACTACCACCCCACCCATCCCAATAAAACGTCCACTCCAATAAAACGTGCACAAACGTTTAGTCACTTGTCGCTTGAAATTTGACTATCGTTTTATTGGTCGATGAACATTATGTAGAGTGGTTGACCTTGCTCTCTTCTCTTGTCTTGGAATTGACGGAGGGAGAAGATCATGTCTGATGTCGACCTGCCTGCCCTGACGCCGGAGTGGGATTCCGTATACACACGGTCCGTCAGCATCTGCAGCCTGTTGACACCCAGCCGCCTTAGGGACTCCACTCTGGATTTCTGTATGCGTTTACTCCCGTATCCCTACCTTCTCCAGAAGATATCCACAAGGCAACGTAGCCATCATCCAATGGCTGGGGAATTTCGTGGGTTTGAAATCAGTGTTTCCTTCTTCTGGACGAACTGCCTCACAATGTTAACGAGCTTCATATGCCTGGGTTTATAATCAGAGTTTTCCTTCTCTTAGACTGGCTGCCTAACAAGGCTAACTAGCCCAGTCTGCCCACCCAGTTATACCGTTGGGCACTCGGTAGCCCCACACAGGAGGCTCTGCATGAAAGTGCTGCTCTGGATACATTGGTGTAGGAGACGCCATATGCAAGTAACCTCCTGCCCAGCAGAGCCAGACAGTGGTCTTGCGGCTATCACTACACCTGGAAAGGAGAGGCTGTGAGAGATGCTTCACTTTACTTTGGATAGGGAAACGTCTGGCCCAGACTTCACACCATCCCCCGCCAATAAAATCAAACAACAATAGCAGCAACATATAAATAAAAAGAAAGTAGTTGGTAGAGCAACTTATGGTCAACACACAATACAAAATATTTTTAGACACACACACAAACACATGAAGCTGAGCTACTTGGTAGAGCTCCAGACACAAGCAATACACATCACTGGCTACAAAAATCCAAACTCTCTCAAGAGATACTGCAAAGCCAGCTGCAAGCAGAAATTTGTTATGTCAGATTTATGTTCTTCAAATTGTGTCAAACATCCCTGATCTGCCCCATTTGATTTAAAAGTTGTAATGAAATTGCAAATGAAAACTCCTACACTTACCAATAAGACTGGTTCATTCATCAGTCCACACACTATTCTACATTATTTCCGCGTAGCATATCATTCATTGTACTAGTAATAGCAATACGTGTCATATCTCCCGAACAGAAAATATAAATTTCCAAGACAACTACGAATTAGAAATTTTAGAGTCACTGCATATTTCGGTTGAACTGTTACGCAGTATTGTACTGTATCGTACCATTGACTAACATAGACCATTTTCCAAATTAGAACTGATGAAAGTTTAGTTTGTCTTACAGGATATATTAATTACTTATTGTTGTTTTCATGTCATTGATCGATTCATCATTGGCGACTCAGTCTCGAAAGATCATGCGAATAGCGCCCTTGGGATGTTGTCTGTCTCTGTTGACATCGTCTGCTGTGGCTGTGCAGACCTGTACGTGAATGACAGTCCCTATTGCAGTTGGTGCAGACATACCGGGGAAGTCTGCGTTACTGTGGTTGCTGCCGCGTTCTTCTTTCTCTTAATTTTCTCTGCCGCCAACTGGCCTCTCCTCGCATCAGCGAATGATATGCCATTGTTTACCGTCAGTCTCCATGTGCCTCGGTCCTTGGCCAGCTCTTCCCAGCCATCGGGTGAAATGTTGCATGCCTTCATGTCCCTCTTGCACACATCTTTGATACCGAGTGAGGGGCGGCCGACTCTTCTCATGCCAGTGGCTAGCTATCCATATAGTATGTCCTTTGGCAGCCTTCCATCCTCCATGCGTCGGACGTGTCCCAGCCATCGAAGGCGGCGTTTGCTCAGCAGGGAGTACATGCTGGGGGTACTTGCACGCTGCAGGATCTCGCTGTGTGGAACACGGTCTTGCCAACTGATTTTCAGGATGCGTTTTAGGCACCGTATATGGAAGGAGTTGAGCTGGCATTCTTGTCTCATTTCCACCTTCCACGAGTGTTTAATCATATAATTTCATGTTACTTTTTCCACCTTCCACGAATGTTTAATGGTATAATTTCATGTCACTTTTTCCACCTTCCATGAGTGTTTAATGATATAGTTTCATGTTACTTTTTCCACCTTCCAGGAGTGTTAATGACACAATTTCATGTCACTTTTTCCACCTTCCACGAGTGTTTAATGATATAATTTCATGTCACTTTTTCCACCTTCCACGAGTGTTTAATGATATAATTTCATGTTACGTTTTCTCTTCTGTTGTATAAGGATCATATGTAACCAGAAGAGGATTTTCAGGTATGGGTGAGAGAGCCAGAAGTCTATCACCAGGATGAAAATATTTTATTTTACCTCTCTGTCAAAAAATTTTAATTTTTGACTGAGCAGAGTGAACATTAGTTCTTGCTACTTCACAAACCTTTGACAACCTGTATTGGAAATCAGAGACACAGTCTGCTAGTCAAGAAGAGTAATTTCAGAATTTTCGTTTGCACAAAAGGTGTATCTTAACATCTTCAGTGGTTCATGGACAGTATGTCCAAAACATGGTTTCAAAGGACTAAAACCGAATTATTCTTGGACTAATTCCCTGACAGCAAACAACAGCAAATGAACACCCTTACCTCAATCATTTCTTGTATCAAAGCAATATGATCAAATGATGATCATCAAAGTTTGATGAAATCTTTACAAAGCCCCATGACGTTCATGGTGATAAACAGTTGGATGACTAATTCATGCATAACTTGTTGAAAACTTTGTGACTTAAAATTTGGCCGTTGACCAGATGGGATAGATTTAGAAAGCCTCTCCCCCCCCCCCCACACACACACACACACAAACTGTTTAAAATAACTTCATCAAAGCTTTTACTATGGTTTTAGTTTTAATACTACTCAAAAGGAATTACCTCTGGAAATCTTATAGACACACATATTATGGCCAACACATATTGGTTTCCTGAACTGGTCTTAAGTAAATGACCGACACAGTCTACCATTATTCTGCTAAATGGTTTGTCAAAAGCAGGAATAGGTTGCAGATGAGACTTATGTATTTTCTTATATGTTCCCTACTATTTGACAAGTGTGTCATGTTCTACAGTATTTACAAACATAACTTTTTATTTTCGGCCAATAAAAATCAAATTGATTCATGAATTATTAAGCAAGGGAGTTTTGTGGACTACACTAAAAAAGCATGTCGATATGACTTGGAACTGCAATTTGATAGCTCACTGACCACGTATGATCAGCATGTACTTCAACTGGTCTCTTTTTGCTCATAAGGACCCCAGTTTTCACAAAAAATAAACACGTATTTATGTGACTTTAATTGTGCTAATAGACCTCGGAAGCAAACAGGAGATCTTGGGATCTTGTTCCTATCACCTTGATTAGAATAGAGAGGATGAGTAGTAAAATAGTAAAAAGAAGATCACAGTGATACGTTTGGATTTATCGATACAAAGAACACAAGTGATCTCATCAAAAGCTGACTAGTAAAGGTATCAGCTAAAGGAATAATTTCCTGATTAACATCATTCGCAAGAGCTCTTTGTGCCATAGCTCAAGTAGCTGCACAAGCAGGATATAACTTGGATTTAAATCTGAGCAAGATCAACATTTTGATCTAAGGATTTTTTCAGTTACAGTTGGATTATCCAAAACCTTATCTCCAGCTAGTTCTTTACTAAATAATAAATGAATACAGGTAAAGAAGTCATTACAATGACAGTCATGGATCCTGAGACTAAGTCTGACGACAAATTGACACAAAAGAGAAGAATATTAATAAAGCCACACTCTACTCCTCGAATAAGAAGACTTTCACTAGAAGAAGACTTTGCCAACAAAATTCGAAGTACCAGATGATTAAACCCAATAAGACGCTTCTGTGTCCCTTAATATTTAAGCTGGATAGGCTTGGTAAAATCACCAATAAGTGATATAGAACCTTTTGACATAAACGTTTCATAATTCTCTGTAATAAAATAAAACTAGGATTTGTTTGACCCAACCATTATATTGCTTTCAGTGCAAGACCATTACCTTGACCTCTTGGTATATGAGCATTTGCAATAGTTCTGCCTTTATTCTGTTGCGTATCTTTCAATCTGTAGGATCAATAAATAACATGCCCTTGTTACAAGTGCATGTACGAAGAGATAAGGTTTTCTGCTTAGTCTTATCAGAAGTTTGATTCCTAAAAGTTTTTGCCAGGTTGAGATTTAGAAGTACTCATATGAGACTGAGATGGGGGTTTATTTTGCCAAAAAGAAAAACTGCCGAGTGGAAGACTTGTTGAGAAATTAAATGAGTCAAAGAATAGTCATCAACTGTTCAAGTTGCTTATTCCAGTTTCCACCTTTTTCTCATCGAGATATGTTTCGTCATTAGTATGGTTTAATTCTTGAAGTCTTCAATTAATATGAACTATCTGAGGTTATCATAATTTTAATCAGTCTTCATGACTGACAACCACCTATTAAATAGTTGATCGTTTTCACTTTCATGTTTGACATGGGTTTCTCCAGTTTCTTTTCTCAAATGCCTATACATTTTTCGACATGCCTCTTGTACCAACTCATAACCCATCAAAATACACTCCTTAACCACATCATAGTTAGCACTTTGTTGTACTGACAGTGAAATGTAGACTTTAAAAACTTTGCCAGTAAGTACACTTTGTAATAATAAAGTCCAATGATTTCTTGGCCATTTCAAATTGTCAGCAACTTTCTCAAAATGACCTACTTCCTTTTCTTTAAACGGGGTTACCAACATAATATTTCTTGTAACATTAAATCTTGAACGTGTGTGTAAAGAGGTGGGGGTGCACTCTTCCTGACATTTCTAAAGCTTTTAATTTCAGTTGCATTTATCTTTCCTTTATTTGCCTGTGCATTTCTCTTTCTTTGCATTTTCATTTGCTTCTCTTTGTATTTGTATTTGCTGCGTATGCATTTTCTGTATTCTCTTTCTCCTTGAATTTGCATGCCCCCTCCTTTTCCTCTTTCCGAATTTGTAACTTCATTATTCTTTATGAAGTTGAGCTTTTGGCAATTTCAATCGTCATTTCCTATCTAAACCAGATACAGAGTTACTAATCAAACCCAAAGTACGTTTATCCCAAAATTTCCTTTCCACTAAATACATGTACTGAACCAAAATATTTTTATTTATGTCTTCGTTAGAGAAGCCTTTGCTAGAGAGATAATAATGTCTGGCAAATCCAAGCAACTCGACCTTGTATAAGAAACTGAACCCTTTCCGAGTAGGATTTGAAACAGAGTTCTACACTTTAGACGACATTGTAAAAACTTGCTGGTTTCTTAAATATGTTAAATTAAAAAAATCTTTACCAGTGGAGAAAAAAAAAACGAAACAAAGACAATTGAAATTTAAAAAGGAATTTTAATTTGTCTGAAATATTTTAAAGAAATTCATATTCCGGAACAGCTCCCAATTTTCTGTTATAACTGTATGGTCTTAAGCAAAGTAATGTAAATATATTTAGTAAAATTCAACAAACAATTCATTTCCCATAAATACATAGAAGGAACTTACAATATTATGAATTAAATCCCAAGCAGTCATAAAAGTTCATTCACAAGTCCTAAAAGATAGTCTAATGAATTAATCCCAAATAGTCCTAAAAGTCCATTCACAAGTCCTAAAGGATAGTCTTCAGAATGAAATTCCAGTACTTAATGTGCTAATGTGTCATTAGTTTTTAATGTGCTGATGTACCAATAGTCTTGAATTCACAATAATCTCAAAATAGTGCTTTAGTCCAAAGTCAATAACCACTTTGTAATTCCAATGAATGATTAAATGAAGAAATCTTCTCAAATTATAACTTAATTTAAAGACTGGTTCTTCTAGACAGCTGTTAAAATAGGAATGAATAATGTTCCATTGAACCTACATACAGTTTAGTAAATCTACCGACAATAGCGGGTTGACTATGGTTTCTTCCAAGGAAAAAAATCAATGTCCTAAACTAAAATCCAACTAAACATGCTGCTTACAAATGATCATTATCTTAAAATATAATTTACAATCAAATAAAAAAATAGCGTTGAATTGTTCTTTACAAATCATCATTACAATCTACAGTTACAAACAAAATTCAAACACACAATATAGCTATACATACAAGTGGTACTCTATTCACACAGGTCATGAACATTTGGAATGGTACTCAAGTCAGGTCAAACATTTGGAGTGGTGTTCTATTCACTCAGGTCAGGAACATTTAGAGTGTTGTTCTATTCACACAGATAATGTAGAATCATTCATTATTTACTTTTGCTGCTTGACAGTTTGGAAAACCGTTTAATCCATGTCATTTAAGAGACAACTTATTGTATTTTATTTTGCTAATATTAACTTTATAGTTATATATACAAGTATATTGGCATTTCCTCGGGGACCCAAGTACTAAATAACAGCTAGTATGTCACACAAAATAGTGTAGGTTTGAATCCTACTATCAAACCAGCCTGGGTTGGTTCCCGTGGTATGTCCCTGTTAAGTGGACTATACACAATATATAACTTTAATGTGTTGCTGTACCATGAAACACCAAACTAAACCAAACAGAGTGAGAGTGGATAAATTGAGGGAATGAAATGTTGAAGGAATCACTGACTGTTTCTAGAGGTAACGTTTTGGAACATTGAAATGATTTCATATAAGTATATATCCAAATTGTAAATGCATCTATTTAGTCTCATATCTATGTTGTTGGCTGACCATCCGGGCTCGATGAAGTCAATCCTGCGCTGCTCTTCGCAGATGGGACCTCATGTGGCTAATGAGTCCAATACTAGATGCGCATGACCTGGAGCAGTGTGTACACAGGAAGCATGTGTTGGTTCTTGACGTTGAGGCCTTCCTGTGTTCCCTGGTGTCGGCGACTTTCGTTCTGCGGGCATCCTCAGCGGTTTTGCACCCATTACTAACAGCTGCACGCCAGCCAGTTCTTTCCTACAGCTAGCGCAGGACTCGAGGTTTGTCACAGATATCGAGCAGCATTTTAGGCTGTCCTTGATATGGAGTCTTTGAATCTTTTCTTCGGGCGACCAATTTTTTCTGTGTCCACTAGATAGAGCTCAATACAAAATATGACGTGTCATTTGAGACTCCTCCATACGGATAACATGACCCGTCCACCTGAATTGGGCTCTCATAACCATTTCTTCGATACTGGTTAAGCCTGCTCTTTCCAGCACTTTTAGGTTCCTCACTCTGTCTTGCCATCTGGCGCCCATAATTCAGCGCATTGCTTTCGTGTGGAAGCGCTCAAGCTGCTTGATGGGCTTCTTGTATGTTGTCTAGGTCTCTCATCCATATAGGAGGCTTGTTAGCACAACTGCTTTATATACCTTTATCTGTGTGGACAGTCTGATATTCCTGTGACTCAACACGCGAGAACGGAGATGTCCTAGTGATTGACTGCAGCTGCTGATGGATGCCGCTATTTCTTTGTCTAGTGATCAATCGGAAGATATGATGCTTCCAAGGTACTTAAAGTGATCGACATCTTTCAGTTGGGTGTTTTCGATAGACACAATCGGGGGGGGGGAACGATGGTGCCTGGGACAGGTTGATGAAGTATCTCTATCTTGCTCAGACTGATAGTGGGTCTCGAGGCTTCAGCGAGGCGAGTAATGATGATCTGGAGATCTGCTTTCGCGTGTCATGAGAGCACAGTCATCCACACAAATTGCTTCAAGAATACGATTCTCCATTGTTTTGGACTGTGCATTCAGTCGGCGAAAGTCGAAGAGAGAGCCATCCAGTATGTACTTTATGAACACTCCTTTCTGGAGATCACGTGTAGCATGGTTCAGAACACATGTGAAGAATCAGTTGAATAATACTGGGTCGAAACGCAACCTTCCTTCACGCCATTGGAAACGTTGAATGGCTTAGAGACATCGCCTTTGTAGAGAACAAGTCCCGTCATGTCGTCTTGGAAAAGTTGGATCATCTTAATTAACTTTCTAGTTCAATAGAGTCGTGCTAAGGTGACCCAAGGTGAATCTCTGTTGACCGTATCGAAGGCCTTTGTGTGGTCTATGAAGACACCATAGAAGTTCATGTTTTGTTCAATGCACTTTTCCTGTATTTGTCTCACTGTGAAGATCATGTCGTGCTCCGATCTGGTCTGAAGCCACATTGGACCTCCGGCAGTATGGCTACCGAGGCATTACCGACCAGACGGTTGAAAAGGCTGGAAACTAACTAAAAACAAAATATTTTGCTGTGCGATCTTCAGCTATGACTATCACCTTTCAGACTGGGATTATTATTTGTTCTGAGCATGCGTGTATTTGGTTGGAGGGTGGGGATCTTAATAATTTTCATAATAAGACCCCAGGAGCTAATTTGCTATAGGCAATGATGGACTTCAGATATATATATATATATATATATATATATATATATATATATATATATATATATATATATATATATATATATATATATATATATATGGTTATAGCGTAGGTATCTTGACAGTTTCCAAGTTATAACGCAGGGGCTACTCCCCTGGGGGTAGGCATATATTCAGTTATATGATGGAGTCTTGACAATGTCCTAGTTGTGAGCCTAGCAGCGATTGACCCATAGTCAATGTCAGTTGCATGTACACTGCTGTCGTGAATTTCTGCACATCTAAGGTTTCCGTCACCATTATTAAAGCAAAACGCATACCGAATTCAACCGATTAGCGAAAATAAAATACCATTTGAAAAGAGGCAAAAAGAGGCAATTGTCACCTGAATATTCTGTTCAGAATAACATTAATTTTGGACACACGGGATACCACAACTGACCTAATTACTCGACTGATATGCTGACAGAAAATACAAAAAGTAATGTATTTCATTTCCATAACCTGTTGAATAAACATTACATCTTTTCAAAGCTATGCGCATAATAGGCTACATATTTGAACTGTTAAAATGAAGTCATGTGCATTGCAAATTAAGACAAACTAGGATAGCGGATATTTACAAGCCAATTGCTGGTGCTTACATACACAAACACTGCAGAACATGGTTTCGTTTGAGTATGTTGGAGGGACAGTCCTTTTCACAAGATAAATGCAAAGATAAGGTCACACTGGCTTATTGCTTGTACTTAAGACTAACCCTTAGCTATTGTTCAATTTAGCTGCAGCTGACTATAATATGAAAAGGGGGCACTTCGTGTGGGAAAATGGGGCACGTCACTGAGAGAAACGTGCATCCATCCCCCCCCCCCCCCGGATTTCACCCTAAACATGATCAGGTCAACATCCTTAACATTTTTTTTTATGGCTGACCACTGTATCTTTACCACACACCCGATACGTTTGTCTGGGCACCCCTGACATCTTTGAGAATTTCACTCATATTGCACCTGGAAGATTGTTCAATATTTATTGAAACTGGCGCTTAAAAAATGATACGTAAAAACCTCCCGATGTTAGGTCCCAGTCTCCCAATGGTTTTTTTCTCCCAACTTGGCTTTTGAAACGTTAACAGGTATGAATTTGGGAACTATTTCAAATTTATAATCCATGTAAACTCACCTTTAGCCCCTTCCCTCATCATTATAAAAATTTCATAAGTGTTGGCGTAATATAATTTATGCAAGTTTAATGTCTAGCTTTAACAGTTTAGAAGGAGTGTAGGGACATAACATGTATAACCATACGAATGGGCTCCATCATAATACATAATAGCATGTTTGTTTAGATAAGAACAGTTCAATATGAAATGGCTAGTAATTGTTTTGTATATTAGTATGATCCACTGACCATTGGATGCATATTGGATGGTTAAAATTGTATAGCCTTTGTTTGATAAAAATCTGTTTATCGGGAGGATTTTGGGATATAGCTACTGAAACCTAATATGACATGTAGCTGCTCATTTTGCCCACTGCACACCAATTGGCCATCTGACCATTTGACCGAGGTTAGGCTTGGCCTGAGGCCAAGGATGGTTGGTCAATATTATTGACGATGAGGTCATTGGAAGGTATGTGTATTGAAGGCATTGGTCATCAGACACATAGGGACTATCATGTTCAGGGGAGATGATTGTTTTCATAATTTTTGGGGTTGTGAACTTAGCAGACTTGACTGTCATCCAACTCTGTGTCTGATAGATTATATCAACAACTTACACTTATTTTCCATGCTCCGTGCTCTTAGTATCTATCTGGTGGATTCCAATTATGACATGTGATGTTATAAGGACAAAAAAATTGGAGTGTTATGATTTTGTTCCTAACTAGGTTGAAATGAGAATAATATTGGTGATTATTAACAGAGCCATTTATGGTAAATTACTGGGAGAGACATCCCAAAGAAGAATAAAAAATACTTGCATGAATCAGTTTTTTTAAAACCTATTTATATGATGATAAACTAAAGTATTACAGATCTGAACTGTTAACTTAAATAAGGGCAGTTTAGGTACTAATCATGTTGATTATGTCCTTATGTACACTGTACTGTGATGTGAGCAATGTATGGTCTCATGTTATGTACACTGTACTGTCGTGTGAGCAGTGTAGTTACTAATCATATTAATTACAGTGTACTGTGATGTGAGCAGTATAGGCACTCATCATACTGATTATATACACCACTGTTGTGTGCAGTGTAGTAGTACACTGTACCATTGCATACTAAGTCTGAAGATGAAGCTTACAACTCTTGAACTTGAGTTTGAGCTTGTGATTTTTACATTACTTTTGAAAGAACTCAGCTGTATGAAAACTAGATCATTGTGCCCTAATTCTCATACACGAGTGATTTTTATTTTCAACAGTCCATTTATTACACCCTCAAAATCTTGTTCTATAGTTTACCTACAATCAGGATAATTGGTATATTGATTAAGGAGAGTTCATTAGACACACCAAAATTAGGTATTCTAGTCTAATCGTCACACCTTAGTGAGTTTGGTATTTTCAATTCTGCTTATTCCACCCTCAATATATTCAGTGGCGTCACTCGGGTTGGTGTCACCCAGTGCGGTAGCTCATAGTGTCACCCCCATGATCCTCCTTCCATAACAGACCATACAGAATCCTTAGTAATGTCATTTTGGCGTCACCCCCTCTGATGGTGTCACCCGGTGCAGTCCGCACCCCCCGCATCCCCCTAGCGACGCCACTGCTGTGCCTGCTAGTCATGTATTTAACTATGATCGGTTATCCGCTTATGAAATCCGACTAGACCGAGCAGTGTGTGCTCTGTAAAATTTGCAATTTTTCATTTTGGTGTCACCCTTCTGAGATCGTGTCACCCGGTGCGGTCCGCACCCCCCGCACCCCCCACCCCCCAGCGATGCCATTGATATATTGGTCGTTATTCCACCTAAACTCACGAAAATTATCTGTGTATGCCCCTTAGAGTAACTCAGTCATGCTAAAACTAGGTTATTAAGACTTTCATACTTGCTTTGAGTATGAAAGTCTTAATAACCTAGTTTCATACTTTCATACTTGCTTTGAGAGGGGGGCCCCGAGTGGCCGAGTGGTCTAAAGCGCTGTCCGTTACGGACCACTGCCATCTCACCTCTGTCTGCGTGGGTTCGAGTCTCGGATTCAGCCAATGTGGGTATGTGAGAAAGCTTGCCAGTAGCTTCTCGTGGGTCGGTGGTTGATTCCGGGGTTTTCCCGGGTTCTTCCTCCACCATTGATACTGGCCGCCATATATGGCCTATCGTGTGCTGAAAAATGGCGTTAAACCCTACAACAACAACAACAACAACTTGCTTTGAGTGATTTGTATTTTCAGATATATGTTTGTTTTACCCTCAGTAGCTTTGAACCTTTTTCACCTCACTTACAAAATTTGATTTATGAATGAACCTCAAGGAAATTAACTTAACCGTACCAAAACTCGGCTACACTGACGTAACTCTGATATTTGAGTGACTTTTTATTTTTCCGTATCCATTCATCTCATTCTCAGTATTTTGGACCCTATATAACCTACACGCATGAAAAGGTGTGTGCATGCATCTCACAGAGAGTAATTTGACCCTACTAAATTCTGTGTCATTTTTCCTTATTTTTATGATTGAATGATCTTTATTTTCAGCCATCGTTTTGGTTGCATACTCTGTATCTTTAATCCTATTACCTAATCAAACAAGTTTTCAACCCTACACTGACGAGACTTTGTTTACTGGTGTTTCATAAGTAGTATATAGCTCAGTTATTTACTTAGACTAGCCTGATTCATCTGTCATGTCATATCTCTATGCAGGGCACATAACTCCTTTTGCTTTGTCATTAAATCCTTCATACCAGTCTACACTAAATATGTTCAAGTATGGAGATTTGTATTCACAAGATGTTACCATTCAATGGCCTTAAATTAAGTAACTAAGTAAGAGAAAAAAGAACCAAAGCAACAAATAATTTATTTCCCTTGAATTCAAAGTAAAAAATTTAAGGTATTGTGAATTAAACCTTAAATAGTCCTAAAAGTTTTATCACACATCCAAAAGATAGAGTACCAGATTAATTCCAGTGGTGTTCGGAATGAATTCAAACCTTGAAAGTGCTGATGTACCAATAGCCTCTAATAGTGTATCTGTGATAACGACCTTGATGTATCACAATGAAAGAATTAGTCACTATCCTCAACTGTTACCCTCAGTTATGGACGATACAAATTAAATATACATAGCATATAATCATGTGTCATAATTATCTAGACCAGATGTAAATGTTTTAAAGTTGAAGGTGAACCTTTCATACCAAATGGCATCACTTTATATTGATAAAGTTCATCAGGAGTTACAAATGCAGAAATCTCCTTTGTTCCTTTCTTGGGTGAAATGTGTGAGAATCCTTTCAAAAGGTCAAACTTGGTGACCTATTTTGCATTTCCAGTTTTGTTAATGCAGTCATAGATTTTTGGCATTGGAAATAAATCTGTTTTGGTGACACGGTTCACTTTTCAATAGTTGGTGGACCTGTGGAAAGTATTATCTGGTATTGACACAAGAATACTTGGCAGACTCCAGTCACTTTTGCTTGGTTCAATGAAATCATTCTCCAGCAAATGATGAATTTCTTTTTTTAAACATTTGTGTTTGTGAGGATTCATGAAATCTTTTCAGAGACCATGACTTTTGGGGTAATAAGCAAAAACTTAAACTGTCGGATGCCTAATTCATGCATAACTTGTTGGAAAATTTCAGGCATAAAATTTTACCTTTGATCAGACTGAACAGATTTGGGAAGAACAAAAAGTGTTAGAAAAGAAACTTTGTTACAGTTTTTACTGTGGTTTTAGGTTTAATATTAACTCAGATGAATTGCCTATAGAAATCATATGGATGCATACATTGTGGTCAGCAAGTATTGTTTGCCTGACTTGGTCTTTGGTAAGGGATTGACATAGTCTGCCATTATTCTGATAAATGGTTAATCTAATGCAGGAATAGGTCGCAGATGAGCATTAGGCATCTTCTGATTGGATTTTCCTACAAGTTGACAAGTGTGACAAGCTCTACAATACTTGGAAACATCACTTTTAATTTTTGGCAAAAGAAATAATTCAGGATCTTGTGATAAGTCTTATTGACCCTTAAATGACCAGACAATGGAGTTTCATGGGCTAGACTATAAATTTCCTGTTGATAATATTTAGGAACAACACTTTGTTAGATCACTGACCGCACATCACCAGCAGGTAACATCAAGTGATCTTCATTTTCTCATAAGGACACCAGGTTTCACAAAATAATAAACTGGCACTAGTGTGGCTTCAGTTTTGCTAATAGCCTTCTGAAACAAACTGGACATCTCAGGGTCTTGTTCCTGTTCAACAATTATTGATTGCTTTTTGTCGTACTGATTAGAATACAGAGAATGAGTAGTAAATAGAGGATCAATGTGATCAATACCTCTTGATTGATCAATACCAAAAGCGTAAGTGACCCATGAAAAGAATGACCAATAAATGTGTCAGCTAAAGGAATAATTTCCTGACCAACATCATTCTCAAGAGTTATTTTTTTTCCTCCATAGTTCAAGTAACTGTGTAGCATGGATAGGGGATTTAATTTTCATCATTTTTTATCCAGACAAGGTTTGTCAGTTACAAATGCATTAACCACAACCTTATCTCCACCTTGGCCATTGCCTAGTAATAAATGAATTCGTTCTAAGGGTAAGAAATCATTGTTCCTACCGTCATTGGTCCTGAGACTAAATCTCAGGACAAATTGACACAATGAAGAGGAACATTGACAATGCCACACTCTACTCTCTGAATATATATACTTTTACTAGGAGAAGCCTTTTTAAATAAAGGCAAACACCTGATAATAAAAGACTCAGAGAAGTTCTTGTGTCCATTAATATTTTAATAGGAATAGGCTTGGCAGAATTACCAACAAGTGATAAAGAACTGTTTGACATTAATGTTTCATAATATGTAACAATAAAATCAGACTGGGGTTTTGGGGGTTTTTTATGTTACAAATGTATTGCTTTTAATACATGACTATAACCTTGAACTCTTCAAAATAAGAACATTTTGAATAGCTCTGTTCATTTGCTTATTTTTTAATGTGTAGCAATCAGAAATGACATGTTCATTTTTCTAACAATAGGTGTACTTAGGAAAAGATAAGGATTTCTGCTGTCTTTGATTCCGAAAAGTTGTGCCTACCTGAGATTTGGAAGTGTTACTATGGTACTGAGATGTATTTTTTTTACCAACAATTTGCTGAGAGGAAGATTTATTGACTTTGTCATTCAAGAAATGATCAGCAGCTGTTTCTAAAGTTTTAACCTTTTGCTTAATAAGGAAGGTCTTGATGTCACTGTGGATACAGTTCTTGAACTCTTCATTTAATATGAGCTTTCTGAGGTTATTGTAATCTTGATAAACTTTCTTAGCTGAGCACCACCTATTTTTAATTTTCCCTAGTAAATTTGAGATGGGTCTGCCCAGTTTCATTTGTACGGTTCCTAGACGTTTGTCAGTGTCCCTCAGGTACCAACTCATAACCCTCCAAAATACATTCCTTAATGACATTGTATTTAGCACTTTGTTGTATTGACAGTGACATGTAGACTTCATGAGCTTTGCCAAATAGGAAACTTTTGTGATTAAAAAAAGTCCAATGCTCTCTAGGCCATTTTAAATTTTCAGCAATTTTCTCAAAATGAGGAAAATATTGATCTGATTTTTAAAAATTTAAAATGGAGTACTAACCTAAATTTTTGGCAACATCAAAAACTGATTTTTTTTGCAAAGGGATGCGATGCTTTCTGCTAGTCAGTTCTAATTTTTTTAATTTAAATTGCATTTCCCTTTCTTCTTTTTTCTTTCTGTTTGCATTTGCCTCTTCTGTTTTTGATTTTTTATTTCTATCATTTCTTTCTGAAGTTGGAGCCATAACTTTATTTTCATTGAGGTTTTTTAACTGCAATCCTTGTCATTTCCAAAATGGATACAATCTTGCTAATCAAACTGAAAGCACTTTTGTCACCAAAATTCTTTTTCACCCAATATTGGACCAAAATATTTGTATTTCTTGCTTCATTAAAGAAGCCTTCACTTCAGAAGATATGTTGGGGTCATCTCGTTAGTCGATGCAACAAACATTGCATCACCTTATCAACCTACCATCTTCACCTGCACATAAACATGTTCTTGCTTTTAAAAAAAAAAAGTGTTTTTCATGTAAATTGAATAAACCAAACACTGCAAGTAATTTTTAAAATTTCATTCCAGACCAAGAGTATTTACATATTTAGTGAGGCATTTTGGTAAATACATTTTTAAAAAGTTTATTTTCTTTACACATGGTTGATATTTGTGCAGACTGCATACAGTGCATCTTGAAATTACAGGAAATGAGCCAAATGGACAGAAGTTTCATATTTTGAAATTTTAGCCTAAAAAAATTATTTTGATGCTACTAATTTTTCATAAAACAATTGTTTCATGGTATGCTGTATCTCATTTATTTTTTGGAGTTATGAGTTTGTGCAAGAAATTAATTTGCAGAAGACCTCTGTTGATCACTGTCTTGAATTTATCTCATAAAAAGGGCTGTCAGAGTTATCTTTCTCTAGTAAGCACTTTGGTGATATCTTTCTCTAGTAAGCACTTTGGTGATATTTTTCTCTAATAAGCACTTTGGTGATATCTTTCTCTAGTAAGCACTTTGGTGATAGGTTCGTGACATTCCTTAACATGCAGAGTATTTAAAACTATGTTACAGATAAAATTTCCTTAGTAGTGTATGGTTAAAAATTAGGTCCATTGATTTTTTTTATAACCCACTGAAAAGCACAATAATATAATGTTATGATGTCAGTCTGTCATCTGCATGTTAAATTTTTTGTTTCTTTAGTTTTACACCATTTGCCTGTACCAAACTTTGTGGATGGTTTGCACTTTGGGTAAGGAAGAAGCCTGCTGATTTTGGGGTCAGAAGGTCAAGGTCAACATTACTACAAGAAGAAAACTGGCTTCTGCACAATAACAGCCCTGATGCAAGGGAAAAATCCTATCCATTTTAGGGTTAAAAAGGTCAAAGGTCACTGGCTGAAAGAATAAAAATGGTTTTTGCCCAGTAACATTAATTCTGCATCACATAAATGGAAGAAACTTTGTGGATGGTTTGCACTTAGAGTAACAAAGAAGTATGTTCATTTTGAGTTTCAAAGGTCAAGATCACTCTCAGATCCTTGAGAAATTGGTCATGTGTCATTCTTGGCCATATATCATCATCAGAACATCAAGATTATTCTGAAAGATGTATAAAAATTTAAAATTTGTTTTGCATAACAAATTTGCTTATAGACCATACGACTAAACCAAAGTTTTTGAAGGGAAAAGCAAACTTTGTGGATATCTTGCACATTAGGTAAGAAGGAAATCTATGTAATTTGAGGTCATAGGTCATTAATTTGAGGTCATAGGTCATGGTAATAGCCTCGTTAAGAAAAGATATTGCAAATGAGTTCTGACATTGCTGGGCGGATGATGATTCTCATAACAGCAAGGGTCATCGTTTCTCAAAATAACAGGTTAACAGAAAAGTGTATAAATCTTGATACATGTATTTAGGAGATTTGATTTTAATTCTTTTTTTGACCCTAAAAAACTACCCCAGATTCAACTGAGCTTGTTTGTTGTCTATGCCTAAGTTTAGAAAAGGGCATTCTTTTGTCCTGTTTCTTTGTGTTTTATGTGAACAATTTATTCTATGTTGGCCTTATGTTAAACACAACATATTCCTGCAACTAAATTTTCAGTGAACATTTTTCATAGCTGTGTGGTTAACTTTCATAAAATATTAGGAGGCTGGATGAGAAATTACGTTTGCTAAATTTGCTCCTTATCTGCATTTCAAATTAAAGTTACTGAATGGACGAAAAAGAATAATATATGTAGAACAATCCTCCTTCTTACAAAGTAAATATTAGTAATGCATGTACAAGTACATGGGTATTTACTTATAAATACTTCTTTTGAGAGAGAGAGAGAGAGAGAGAGAAAGGTAGACATAGAGCATGCAGGATAAATGATTTGCCTGTAAATGAGGGGTATTAGGGTGGGAATGTTGTATATATCTGAGAGCTCAAGTGAGATTACTTGTACAAAATGTTCTTTACTAGGTGAAGTGCCAATCCCATTTTACCCTTACTGTACTCCTTTACCTATTAATTATAGCCCCTCTGATATGTGCTTGAGTTCCGGAAGCTAGTCTTTGCATGCTGGGAAGATTTTCTAAATCATATTATTACCCATTGCAGGCTCAGGGATCATGAAATATGCCCTATATATTTTACTGTAAGAGGTGACTTATGGAGGCAGGAACAATGGTGGCTTTGTAATTAATTTGCTGGACTACCAACTGAAAAGGTGCAGGTTTGAACCCCTCCATTGGATCAGCCTGGTTCAGCTACTGTGGTATGTCCTTGGGCAAGGCACTTTACTCCAATTGCCTTGGCACTAAAAACCAGGTGTGTTTGTGCTGTTAAACATCAAACCAAACCAAATATAATATTATTGTAAACATGCACTGATTCCTTTTCCACAAGATAGTCTTGTAACCCTGAAGAGCAAGTAGTAATCACAACTCTGTTTATCAGCTTTTAGCTTAACCTTACCTTGTACTATACTGTACTGTGCAAGGAGTATAGTAGAAATGGAAGTAGTAGGGAGATGTGACACACTTCTTATAGCAATAAACCATCTGGTTGTACTTAATTATTTGTGTTATTCGTCAATAAATAAAGATTATTATTATTATTGTTATTATTATTATCATTATTATTATTTTTATTATACCCATACCTGAAGAGGCTGGGTATATAGAAATCATGTCTATTTATCATTCCATTTGGCACTTATTAGTGCAACTAGCCTCATAGTTTTTTTAAAGTTTACTGCAAATGGATCAGAAGAGCTTACGGGAGGGTCAACTGTCTGTCATCCATCCATTAACTGTTGTCTACCTGCCCATCCATTAGAATAAGCCTGTTATTGCTTCTCTCAACTACTTGGAGGATTGCCCTGAAACTTTATGAACACATTTATTCCATAGTCTAGTTTATCTGAAATGAAAATGGTGCTGTTTGGCAACTGAATATGGATACCACAGTGGCCATCTTAAAATGTTATGAATATTCTTCCTGAATAAAGACTTCTGATCATGTATAGTTGGTTCTAAATAAAATTGGTGCCATGGAAATCGTTTTATCACTACTTCTCCTGAATGGATGATATCAGCATGGAGTTTTCATGTAAAAAAAACTTATTATGATGTCTAGTTGTTCGTAAATGAAAATGATACCGATCTGATGTTCAGTATGGCCACTATTGTAGCCATCTTGTAAATCTTGTTTTTGTTGAAGAATATCAGAGATGGTTTCAACACAATATTAACCTATCAAGATTTGCATTTTGTAGCACATATGCACATATTTTCCAACAATAGATTATTTTATAATTGTATGGGGAAACTTCCAAATCTCAGCTTGACAAGATTTATAAATTTCAGAAAAGGGTAGCACACATCTTATAATATGCATCAATTGATTATTTATCAAAAGTATTGTCAGCATAGGTAATATGGCTTGCAGTATATGAAGAATTAATTTTCATAAGGCAATTCTTGTACATAAATGTCTACATGGAGCTAGCTGCACTAGACTAAGAACAGCAATTTAAGGAAAACTTAAAAACTCTGGTAGAGTTCTGTGAGACGATTTTCCATCACTTGTAAAATCTTAAAAAATTATTATAGTATTTAAGAAGAGACACTGTGACATTCTCATGGATGAGTTATTAATAGATTGTAATGTAATTTAGCAGATATAATCCTAAAGATATGTTTAACTAAATAGTAATTTATGTTATCTTTCTTCTAAAGAGGGCCTCAAAGAAGTATACCTGGTAATCCTTGAATAAAAAGAGCCACCTTCTATAAATAAATTATTATTATTATTATTATTATTATTATGATTATTATTATTGCTTGCCATGATATTTCATAAATATTATGGTCATCACCTGAAAATGTGTGAATATAAACAAATCATTTTGCTCCTGCAAATTTTGTTAGGTAATACCCTTTTTGTCAAGTAGCAGTTATAACGCAATCTCATCATATAACTAGTTGCACAGTTTTTGATAGATTACCTTGAACTTCAAGAATATTATGGTCATGACCAAAAGATGTTCATATCAACATGGTTACCATAACATTTCTTAGAGTTATTGCCCTTTGTGTCTTGTAGCTTAATGTAGTACAACATAATATTATTTGAACAACTAGTCCTTGGACTGCAATGAAACATGGTAAGTAATATGATCTGATGATGCAATTATCACTTTGCATCAGTTATTGCCCTTTTTGTCTTGTACCTTAATGTAATACATGAAATAGTCTTGGTAGTGTAATTAGTAAAACTTGGAGTTTTTAACTCTATTGGTCATAGATAAAAAGAGCTTATGGGTGTCCATTATCTGACAGTTGTCTGTCCATTAGCCCAAGTTTGTTATTACTGCTTCTTCTAAACTTCTCAAAGGATTGCATATTGAAACTGTACACACACACACACACACACACATTAATCTCAAGATCTAGTTGGTCCTGACAGAAAATGGTGATGCTAAGACATCCACAATGGCCAGCACAGCAGCCATCTTGAAAATCTTGTTTTCACTTCTCCTCATGAATGAATAAACATATCAACATGGGATATTTACTGAAAAACATCTTTTGATGTCCAGTTAGACCTTACTCAAGGTTTTGCTGATCTGACTTCCAGTATAGCCATCATGGCAGTAATCTTGAAAATCTAGTTATTGCCACTCCTTCTGAATCAAACTCCATAACTGACATGGGCTTTTCACCAAATGACTTGTTATGATGTCTATTTGGTCCTAAATGAAAATGGTGTTGAGATGACATCCAATATAGCCACCACAGCTGCCATCTTATTTCCCTTCATGAACTGAAAGTCCTATCAACATGATTTTTTTTTAAAACTGGAAGACTTGTTATGGTGTCTAGTTATTAAATAAAAATTGTGCCAATCTTCTAAACAATATGTCTGCCACAGCAGATGTTCTATTAGGATTAGTTGAAATACTTGTTAGTCATGCTTCAAAATCCAGTTAGAGCATCCTTAGGTCTTTTCTGTGAAATAATCTCTCATGTGTTTCAGAAGCAGCCATTTTTAAATTCAAAATGGAACTATCACATGACAAGGTCACAATACTGTATTACAATTACAATGAATATCAAAACTTCATTAAAGAACAAAGTTTCAAAGGCTGTTTTAAGTTAGCTATATATGCATTTCTTAGCTTCATTATGCCTAATTGACCAGTGATGCAGTTTGCATACATTCCCAAAACAGAACATACAGGACTGGATTTGGGGGTTGAGGGTAGGTGGGGGTGTACCTCACCAGCTGAAAAAAAAAATAAAAAATGTACACTCACATACATTTGTACAGTCACTTGTCACTTGATAGTTGACTATTGTTTTATTCTTCGCTCATTTATTGGGTACTATGCACACTCTGAGTAAACAGACACATAGACTTTTGCTTTGGTGCCCTTGGAAAGTCAGGGCCCTTTTGAATTTTTTTTACCCTCCCCCAACACTTGACCTGATTTAGACATGCCATGGGCTCCAGGGTACTGCTTTGCTGTGCAAGAAGTTTATATAAATCAGACCTCCACATGCATAAAAGACAATTACAACAATTCTGATTTGACAAAAAAAAAAGAGATTGATGTAATTTGACCAGAAATTATATTTATTAGAATATCTGGCACTAAAAGAAACTACAATTATTAGAATATTTGGCACTAAAAGACACTATAATTATTAGAATATTTGGCACTAAAAGTGATGTAAAATTTAAGCATGTGCACATTTTATGCACTGACATCCAGAATTGACCCACTTTTAATGACTATAACAATTATTATGATTTGCATGATGAAATATTGCAATATGGTATTCCCTTACTCTAAGTCCCTTCATTATAACATGGTCCTTTGTATAAGTTCCTTCATTATAACATAGTCCCTGTTGTAAAATCCCTTCATTATGACACAGTTCCTGTTATAAATCCCTTCATTATGACATAGTTCCTGTTATAAATCCCTTCATTATGACACAGTTCCTGTTATAAATCCCTTCATTATGACACAGTTCCTGTTATAAATCCCTTCATTATGACACAGTTCCTGTTATAAATCCCTTCATTATGACACAGTACCTGTTATAAATCCCTTCATTATGACACAGTTCCTGTTATAAATCCCTTCATTATGACACAGTTCCTGTTATAAATCCCTTCATTATGATACAATTCCTGTTATAAGATGAATGGAATCTAGAAGCCTATTTCTTTAAGTTGTAGTAAATTTATAATTTTCATGTATGGCATTAAAAAGGCCATCTCAGTGTTAAATGGTTTACTTGTTGACTCTTATCAAAGTGTTATAAGGACACTTTTTAAGCTGTGCTTTTAAATGGTACCATATTGCCAGTATTGTGCTGATGTGCTTTAAAAAAAAACAAACACACACATTTGTTTTAATAATATTGAATTGTAAGTTGACCAAAAGTGGTTGGGGATTTTAAATTGCTTATCTTTTTTATAATATTTCTCATCAGTGGCACTGATAGACTGAAGTGTGAATTAGCAGGAATTATCAGATCAGTTTTTGCATGCAGTTCTAAGGAGGATTTCCATCTAGCCACACACCACCCAAAAAAATGCTATAAACACATCAACATATAAACCCTTTTCAGTGGATTTATTTGTTGAGAAAACTATAATTACAGGTAGTAGGTACGGATATAAGTTGATCAGTATGATGAAACTGATTTTGTTAGCAGTAAATACTGGGAGTGGTCACTCAGACCATTTAGCAGGGTATAAAGGATTGGTTTAATAACAAATACACTGCCTTAGGCTACAGCTGTTGATGATTGTGTTAGCTTAGAAAATGGACTTGGAACAGGGAGATGAAGGAAATTTTGTTTGTCGTAGGTTTTTTCCACCACAGCTTGTGATGTGTTGTTCACAATGAAATAATTTTGAAAGGAAATTTTATCTGAAGTTATGGCAGTGATATCACACTCTACAGTGTCTGGTTGTTGTTGTTGTTTTGAAGTTTAACCCCATTTCTCAGCACAAGATAGGTTTTACATGGTGGTCAATATATAACTGGTGGAGGAAGAACCAGGAAAGCCCTGGTAAGACCCAGCAATCCACAGAAAGCTACTGGCAGAATTCTCACATACCCACATTGGCCAGGCCTCAGACTCAAACCCACATAGACAAAGGTGAGATGACAGTGATCAGTATAGGTGAGCACTTTAGACCAATCCACCACCCTGGGTCCTTTAGAGTATCTGAAAATTTCACATGGTTACAACAGATGGCGGTCTAATAAACAACTGATGAAAAAATTAGATCCAGTTTCAACAAGCAACGGGTGAAGAAAGTTATTTGCAAACAGTGTTTATCATAAACTTGGAATGAGTGAGGGCAAATGAAACAGTGAGGGCAAATGAAATTGAGCGAGGCAAATTAAATTGAGGATCTTGAATTGAACCGTTTACAATAGAAAAGTTAACATAAAAAATAATTGTTACAATAATACAAAACGATAATTATTACTTAGTTTGCTGTCATATGAATTGAAATGAATTAGTTTGCTTTAAATATAAAAACTGGTGCATTTAATGCATTAAATAAAAGTTACTACATGATCTTGGTAATATCATAATGAAATTAATAATACCAAGATGAAATTAATAATACCAAGATCATGTAGTAACTTTTGTGTATGGTAGTTTCATTACGGAAAATAATTTTATAAAAGTCGTGTCAATTTTGTTAAATACTTCTATTTTGTTATTCACTTAAGTTCTTTAAATGTAGATTCTGCCTCTGAATTGTGGACAATTTAAAAGGATTTTTTCACAAAGTTGTGTTGTCACCCAGTGACAAGAAATTGTTCTATTTACAAGATGGCCAGAAATGTTTGTGTCAAAATGCTTAGGCCATGCTATGCATTCCATATCATGGGGATCAAGTAGCTAGAGTGTTTGCCTTGAATACTGTAAACTGCCACACTGCAGAAATATAGCGAAGTTAAAGCTTCATTAAAATTTAAAAAAGCACAAGCACACTTCTTACAGAATTTGTACGATCATTTTGTTTACATTACATTTATTTGGAAGGATTTATCTTCCTAAAGTTTGTGTCTAATCGTTCATACTTTTGGAGCTTTGCTTTTAGTTGACACCAGTAATTATACTGTAGTATCGTTTATTTTTGTGGATACTTAAAGTGGTGGCTTTGACTATCAAAGTTTGAATAAGTGTAGGTATTTAATTTTGTTTGAGCACAAATCAAACACCTGTAAAGATCAATCACTCAACATTACAAGAACCAGATGCAGTCAAAGTAATAGGCTATCAATCATTAAAGTACATGTTAAAACACTAAAAATAAAGTTGCATCATCGGTGATCTCTGACCACCATGATATTAATACAGTGACTTAAGTGTGGTAAAATTCAATTTCGATCCTCATTGATTCTGATAATGTAATCATCTCACATGTGATGCAAACATGTTTCCCTTTCGTTACTGCAGTTGGCAAGTAGTATAAAAATTTGATATGTTCAGAGCCCATCAAAGCACATATCTACTAACTAAATTGAAAAACAGTGGAATCAATCCTTTGCTGGAGCCTGCCTCATGTATGAACCAATCACCAGATGTTGCATAAAACTTTGTCAATCAAACATATTTCAAGTTGAATGGATAATTGAAGCTCATGTGAAAAAGTGTGAGAGATTGGACCTAATTTTTTCATGAATTGGTGAATGGTGGACTTGTTTAATTCAACAAATTCTTGATTATTTACTTGACAAACATTTGCATGTACCAGCAGACTTAAATGACACAAAGTGAAGTGCAAGCTTCAGTACTTTACAGTAATTAGTGTAAATACCTAGTGCTTTATTATTAATTGTGCTTCATGCAATAGTTATAGTATTTTACAGTCATTTTATTTTATTTAGGTTACCATAAGTAAGGCATGCTTTCACAAAGATTTAAATTTCTGGACAACAGTTAAATTCATTTGAATGAAGAATCAATGGGAA
The DNA here is from genome assembly GCA_028554795.2 of Sinohyriopsis cumingii. Lineage (NCBI taxonomy): Eukaryota > Metazoa > Mollusca > Bivalvia > Unionida > Unionidae > Sinohyriopsis > Sinohyriopsis cumingii. The sequence continues at coordinate 92,712,813 of CM068840.1, read as the reverse complement.
TAAGTATTAAATCTATGTGCATCATTTATTATTCTTTCTTTCAATTCAGTAATGCTAATGCTTGAATATCTTTTTCTTGTTACTCTTGATCTCTCCTATTTCATAACATGTCAATTTAAGGCAAGTGAGTGGAAATTACAGCTACATGATATGGTATAGAAACTTGTAGATTGAAACAATATAAATGCATTATAAGTATTTTTCAAGAAAAAAGTTAAATTAAAACACATGTAAAAACTAATATTTTATTACAAGAACATATAAATGATGTTATTATATCAAATAACTTTGCTGATCTCCGGGAATGAAAACACAGTAAGAAAATGGCATCGGATGTGGTACTGCGGTGGTGGCTTCATTGTCATATGTAGCTAATCTTTTGTTGTATCCTCTTTATTACAACAGTCCTGCAGTTGTTGACAGATTGCCATGGAACTTTGTAAATATTATGGTAATCACCTGAAATTGCACATTAAATCACCTTGTTTCTATCACTTTTGTTGGAGTTATTGCCCATTTTACCTTGCAATTGAATGCAGTGTGAATTTTACTATTATGAGTACAACTTGGCTTGCAATTATGTACTGGTCGCAGTGAAACTTCATAGATGTTAATGTCATCATTCAAAGATGCATGTATTTACAAATCTTTGTGTTGCCTTGTTTTTTGTAAGTTTTGTTGCCTCTTTTAACTTGCAGTTGGATTTAATATATGCCAGTATTTTGTGAATTTAACTCTTTTAATGGTCTGCTTTGAAAAATAGGAAATATGCATGTTGCCTAATCTTTGTGGTGACACTGATGTTTGACTATAGACTTGCCTCCATTATGAGTAGGCATGGTTGTGCATCAGGCAGGGGTATATTTATTAAACTCACCCTCCCTTTAGTCATTTATAACAGAAGCTGACATGTATTAGCATATGAATTGCAAAATAAACCAAGGTAACACTTGTTTATTCTATTCATGAATTCCAAAGACTACTATGGTAGCTCTTCCAGTGTGTCGATCAGTTGCAATGTTAAATTTAAATGCATTACAAAGCTGGCAGTTCTGAATAGGTCTTGGGTAAATATGGAATTTATAGTGTTCTCATGAAATCAGAAAAGAGAATTAATTGATCTAGAATCAAAATAAATTAGAGTCAAAAGTCAAAGGTTTAATATACCAGCAACATAAATGGATTAAATTGATAAACAAGGATGTAACCAATGTGAACAGATGATGAGATCTCTGTCTTTGACAATTTTAGCTTGGTGTATGGATATGAATAACTGTAATGCAAACCTTGACATGACTATTGAATTGACTAATACAGAAACTGCTAGTAGTAATTAGGGGACAAAGATAAAGACCTCATTCAACCCTGGTATTGACATGTAGCAATGACAAAGGCAAATGATGTATTTCAAAGTGCTACAGTGAAAGCCTGGTGAGGTCTCACATTGTCAGTGAAATGATTTACATTAATTTCGCATTACAGTGGTGGTTTGATTCTATATGTAATTTAAGGAAACTGGTTGCCAGACTCAACTTTTGCCTTCTTTATTACCTTTTATTTTTTGGGGGAATTCAGAATAATAATCACTATGCCAGCAGATCCTTCTCAGCAATTGTGGTTACATTCATAGCAGTGCTGAAACAAAAGAAATCACCTCATACATAAAGCAGGTGGTTGTTCATGACAGTGCATTTTAAAAGTAAAGTGAGATATTTCGGGTGATTTTGCTTGTAAATGACACATAGTTGCTCAAATCTGGGATTGCTCAAATCAGAGTTTTACTACAGCATAAACAAACCTCTCTTGCAGCAGTAATCCCTGCAGTTTCTTTGACCATGTGTGCTAAATTGCTGCTATCTCTTTGATCTTAGGTGACAAATCCCTGCAATTCCTTGATCATAGGTGCAAAATTGCTGCTGTTTCATTGACCTTACATGCTAAATCATTGATGTCCCTTTGATCTTAGGTCTAAATCCTTGCAGTCCCTTTGATCTTAGTTGCTAAATCCCCACTGTCCCTGATCTTATGTGCTAAATCCCTGTAGTCCATTGGATCTTAGGTGCTAAATCCCAGCAGTCACTTTGATCTTAGGTGCTAAATCCCCACAAACCCCATAATCTGATATGTTAAATCTCTGAAGTCCCTTGGATTTTAGTTAAATCCCCACAAACCCCATGATCTGATATGCTCTATCTCTGCAGTCCCTTGGAATTTAGTTTCTAAATCCCTTCAGTCCCAGGGCCCCAAGTAGCTGTGTGGTCTAAGGTGCTCTCTGTTATGGATCACTGCCATCTGACCTCTGTCTGCATGGGTTCGAGTCTCAGATTTGAATAATGTGGGTATGTGAGAAAGTATGCCAGTAGCTTCTCGTGGGTCATGGTTCTTTCCTGGGGTTTTCCCGGGTTCTTCCTCCACCATTAATACTGGCCACCATGTATAGCCTATCATGTGCTGAAAAATGGCATTAAACCCTACAACAACAACCCTTCAGTCCCTTTGATCTTAGGTGCTAAATCCCCACTGTCCCTTGATCTTATATGTTAAATCCCTACAGTCCCTTTGATCTTAGTTTCTAAATCTGTTCAGTCCCTTTGATCATAGGTGCTAAATCCCCACTATCCCTTGATCTTAGGTGCTAAATCCCTGCAGTCCCTATTATCTTAGTTTCTAAATCTCTGCAGTCCCTTTGCTCTTAGATGCTGAATCCCCACTATCCCTTGATCTTAGATGCTTAATCCCCACTGTCCCTTGATTGTAGGTGCTAAATCATGCTGCCTTTTGATCTTGCTATGTGTGCTTATTTGCATATCAAAAGAGAACAGATTAAATTTGGTTATAATTTGTTAGTCCCAGATTTGGTACAAAAATGTGTCCTCCTCCATGTTATATATTAAATAGAACATCCAGCCAAATGTTTATGCATAAGGAATTCTGACTTTTTTCAGTGGAAATTAGGTTTGTCTATGCATATAGTTGGTAGAGAAAGATCCATGTTACTTTATCAAGATGCTGTAAATGTCACCAGCAAATAAAATAAAAATTGAAAAATATATTTACTTATGTAAGAAACACAGACAAGTGTTATTAACGCCACATTTCTATATAAATGTTATTACCAGTGATGCTGAAGTGCTGTTCACAAATCAAGTCACCAAAATCGATAAAAGATAATCTGTGTCATTTGACATGGTTAATTTAGTTTTTGATTTATCCTTTCTCAAAATTTTGTTGGTATTTTAATTACATGAAATTCATGGATAAAACTGCATATCTTTTGCCCATGTTTGTGATAATAAAAACCCATTACATATAATTAGTTTACTACTGAGAGTGCAGTGAGCTCATATACTCATACTTAATATACTCACACTTGCAGAACATGCAAGTGCATGCATGCTTTTTCTGTCTTGCTATCTCTTGACACACAGACATGCCTAATTATTGGGCTTTTTTCAATACAGCCATCAGCACTAAGATAACAGGTCAAGAAAGACTGGAAGTACTGTTACATGTTATAAATGCAGCACCCTCTTTTAGAAAATGTTTACTTAATTAAAAAAATGTAGAAATTAATAACTGATTTCTTAAAAACTGGTTGACCATCGGTATTCAAAGGTTAATAAATGAAATGCACTCTTTTGTGTGCATATATTATTATATCTTATCACAGATTTTTCTTTCAAGTTTTCTTGTACAAAGGTACTATAGAGGACATTTATTTAGGGATTCTTGAAATTGCCCATTTTGATCCAAGTATCCTAGAAATTGCCCATTTGATCAAACATATTTAAAATTGCTCACTTTGGTCAAGTATCCTCAAAATTGCCCATTTTGATCAAGTATCCTCAAAATTGCCCATTTTGATCAAGTATCCTTAAAAATGCCCATTTTGATCAAGCATCCTCAAAATTGCCCATTTTGATCAAGTATCCTTAAAATTGCCCATTTTAATAAAGTATCCTTAAACCTGCCCATTTTGTTCATGTATTCTTAAAATTACCCAATTTGATCAAGTATCCTTAAAATTGCCCATTTAGATTAAGTATCCTTAAAATTGCCCATTTTTAATCAAGTATCCTTAAAATTGTCCATTTTGATCAAGTATCCTTTAAATTGTCCATTTAGATCAAGTATCCTTAAAATTGTCCATTTTGATCAAGTATCCTTTAGATTAAGTATCCTTAAAATTGTCCAATTAGATCAAGTATCCTTAAAATTGTCCATTTTGATCAAGTATCCTTTAAATTGCCCATTTAGATTAAGTATCCTTAAAATTGGCCATTTTTGATCAAGTATCCTTAAAATTGTCCATTTTGATCAAGTATCCTTTAAATTGTCCATTTAGATCAAGTATCCTTAAAATTGTCCATTTAGATCAAGTATCCTTAAAATTGTCCATTTTGATCAAGTATCCTTTAAATTGCCCATTTAGATTAAATATCCTTAATTTTGCCCATTTTGATCAAGTATCCTTAAAATTGTCCATTTTGGTCAAGTATCCTAAAGAAGTACAATTTATGGCATGCTACATTGTAGTTTTCTCATGATTGTTTTTCTTGACTAATATGATCTTATTTTATACAGTTTGAAAGTAACTTACATTTACAGCTATAAAAAATTATACAGTATCTTTTCCATTTGAAATTGTGAGCAGCTTGCTTCCATTTGAAACTTGTTTGCATTTTCCAAGTTTTTCAGATATATACACTAATGTCAGATATTCAGACACAGACAGTCCCAATATTAGCAAAGAGAACATCTAAAATGACTATACATATGAAATGTGAAGCACAAAATAAACAACAGTACCCCCCTCCCACAGACATGTGTGATAACTGAATTGCAAACAACAGGAACCCCCTTCTTATACATATGTGACACTTGAAACAAAGCCCCTTACTACTTTTTACAATTTGCTTGAAATGGTTTGTCTCAATATCTATTATAGAAACTTCAAAAGTTCATAAAACATCTTCTTGGATCATCCTGAGCATGCCAAGAACTGGGCACTCCTCCCTGCTGGTTTGTTTGCTCCACTTGCTACCCATTCACTTCAGAATCAATCACAAAATCAGTTTCCTGTGTTATATTTTGTTGACTGCCTTCAGTCCAAAATATGTATCTAACCTTGCCCATGTGTACATCCCATCCAGATACTTAAACACCTCTTCTGACACTCATATCCTGACACTCATATTCTCATTATTCCAAGTATCAAAACCAAGTCCTATGGACAGCATTCTTGGAGAACGAATGAAAAATTCTCTAACCTGTATGATAGTATTATTTGTATTAAATATTAATTCTGTCTAATATTATCATGCATTCTTCTATAGAATCTAGGGATAGCACTTTCCGTTCTGTATGGTGTATATTTATAATTCTCTCTCTCTCTTTCTCTTTATATATATATGCATGCGTGTGTATATAAACATTTCAATATAGAAACTAAATGTAATGATGAAAAATGCAGGACAGAAAAAAATCTTGAGCGCCACTTCATTTATAAAGGAGAGAACATGACGTGTTTATATAAATGATGTTCTGTCTGAACCTGGAAGATTTAGGTATGGGGTCCCACAAAAAAGTGAATATATTTTGTTGTATATGCATACTGATATATATATATATATATATATATATATATACACACACACACACACACACACACACAGTAAAGGCATTATTCATAACTTGGCTACAATTTACCAGACCTTGTACACTCACTAGAATTATAACAAGATCTTTCTTAGTCATTTCTATTCTTGGGGGGGGGGGGGGGCTCAAAAGTACCTATGTTGTGCCCCTGACAGTCTGACATGGACATGCGAGCCTAATGCAGCAGTGCTTTTGAGTACGTGTCCCTACACTGACCAAGCATTCATCTTGAGACATCAGAACAAAGGGTGTATAAATAGCCAGTCACCAACAGAGATAGAAGGGAAAGGCTACTGTAGTAGGGGAAATCGCAGTAAGCTTATTAATTGCCTTGGAATGAAATTAATTTTGGACTGATATCTATCACACACACACACACATATATATACATATACATTACAGTGGAACCCCGCTATAACCTGATAATTGGGGTCCCAAAAATTGGATCGCGTTAATAGCAGCGTCGTGTTAATGCGGGGTTTTACATTATTTTACTTTTTTCAGAGAGCAACGCATTGGCACATATACATTTATTCATGTCTAATGTATACCATGAATAGGGAGGGTATCAACGCCATTTACTATCGTTCCCTCGTGGCATGCAATTCGTCCATAATGCATTTAATTCCATTGAAAAATTGCACAGAGATTTAAAATATTCAACAGCATTGTCACAGATCATTGTCTGAATTCAACGTCTAATTAGTAATATATAGCAATGACAGAGTATTATAGTCTGACTGTAATACAGTTTACTTACCGTCTGATATCGTACCGTCGTAGAATGCAGTTAATCCATAATACATGTACATGTAATTCCATTGCAAAAATTACATACATATTTAAACTATTCACTAATTTTGTTACAGATCATTATGTGTCTGAATTCAGTGGAAAAAATTAATAGCAAAATCAGGTTAAGAAAGACGACACACATGTACGGTTCTAGGCCGATAAATCAGCCCTTCACCCGTGATAATATTGACAACATCGTCCATCAGTATCAACACAGATTTTTGTGGGGTTGATTTATCGGACTAGTACGGTTCATTACGTTCGAATCTCTGAACGGTGTCTGTACAAATTTCATACTGCTAAAATGCGTTTCCGTGTATCTTTATCCATTGTAAATTCCCAATAATTAACACTTGTATGCCTATCAATTTGAATGACTACAGCAAGAATACTTTAAAAAAAAAAAACGAAAAAAAACAACATGCTTTCAGCGTGCATATAACTTTTACGTCAGATTTTGTTAATATTAAAAGAAACATGAAAAATACTTTTATCAAGATCTTCAAGCTGAACGCATGTACCATTTCATACCCTTTCAATTTCTTTTTTTTTTGGGAGGGGGACCAGATAGATGCCCCCAACCCACTTGTCTAAAAAAAAGGAAAGTGTTTTATATGTATGTGTTTTCCCCCAGGTGTGCTGTATGTTATTTTTAAGAAAAGAATTCCGATCAAAAATTTATTTTAAGATAATTTTTGACGGGGTATTTGTTGGATTTCCTAGTGATTTCTACGGGGTGGTTCTTCTGAGTTGGTTTCTATCACCTTACTCGAAGTCTCATTCCTTGGCTAGAGGTCACCTGTATCCCGTGTTTGCTATGTGTATATTGCTATATGTATGTGTGCTATATGTAGTTTTCTTTGTAGGGATAGCCAGTTATTTCAAATTGTATCCCAGTTGTCTTACAATCTTATATTTTATTAATGGTTATATTTATTTTAAATTTGGAATTTGGCGAAGAAACGGTGGACTATTGGTTTTGAAAGAGAAAAGAAGCTATTGTTTTATGTGTGTGTTGGTCTGTATCGTTCTTCGCTTAAATTAATATGATTAGGTCGGTTGGGCTCGAGCAAGGGTCCACACTTTCTTTATTTACTGTATTTCCCCGTGCTCGAGTTAGCCCGCCTTTATTTATTTAAGATTATGTTCCAAAAGGATTTCAGTTGTGTATATACGAGTAGTTATTTCTTTGTGTTGTACGCCTGAGTTTCCCACCTGGGGATATTTCCAAAACTCTTTCACGGGCCTGTTCACTTCGCGTAGCGCCATGTGACGTAGCCCCGTGACTTCATTATATCGTACTTCCCCCATTAGGGATCCCTGTCCCTCCCTGTTTTTCTCATTTCCTATACCCATTAAGAATGAGAGAATGATGAAGGAGAAAAAAATTCCAGCTAATAAAGAGGACATTATTTACTGGTCAACTGATTGCGTCTAATAACACCGCCAAGCCGAGCAAACATCTTGGCGGCTTTTGTTTTTTGATGTTTATTAAACTGTGAGAATCATTTATCAACCACTGCATTGTCTGCTGCTCGTTTGTGTATGCAGTTAAAGAAGCAACACACGTCGGCTATTGTTTGAGCAACGATTGTATACAGAATTAATTGAAGACAATCACAAAGACAACTTACTGGCTTTACTCATAGTAATAAGTAACATTTCCGATAATGTTTATTTTGGCATAACACTTCAAGAACCAGGTGAAATTGTTAAATGTCAGAAGCCACGCCACGATCATATTATATTCGAATTCGTACGCGAACTCTTCACCCAAATGATAATGAACATTTTACACACTATTTCTCGTAATTTAAAAAGTAATTATTTTTTCCGGGTACGATGTACATGTATTTAAAATTTCAGGAACCACGCCACGATCGTATTTTGTTCGAAATCATACACGATCTCTTCCCTAAAATGATAATAAATTCTTTATACAATATTTCACGTACTTGGAAGAATTTTTTTCTTCATGTGCGAATGAAGATATGAAATTTCGGGAGCCACGCCAAATTCGCAATCTGATAGAAACATCTGTATCGCCTCAAGCATTATAACCATGGTGTTAAAAACTGAGCTACTTTATGATGTCACATTAATGACATATTACTAAATTGTAAAGAATTTACCATTAGTTGTAGAATTGATGTCTTAATTCGTTTCAAAATTAGCATAGCAATGAAAGTCTTTTTCAGCAACATTTTAATGGATCCTGAAGTAACAACAATTTATGTAGCTTTGCAGAGCATATGTGATTTTCTCATTGTCTGCATCCAGTTTGAATAGTGACAGATAAATTGCAACATCACTAGTAACCAAGTTTCAAAAATAATTCTTACCAGTTAATTGGCATTCAAATGATTCTGACACATAGCATAGACTGTAAACACATCCAGGTGAATTAGAGGTACATGGTATTTCTGGTGGTTCATATTGTAGTAGTATTAATTTTCCACTATACAAGTACTTCATTTGTCTGGATCAGTAAGGAATGTGTGGAAATTCCAGGATAATCTTGTTAAAAATGTGATGTTATGAAAAGCATGTTTTCATCTTTTTATTACAAAATAATTATACAAATTATTAATTCTGTTGCAAAATAGTTGTATTTGTCAGAAACTAATTTTGAATATTACAAAAATAATTATACTTGGCAACCTCTAATTACATGTTTGTGCATGTCATGTATGCAAATGTGGCAGCAAAACATTCAGGCCAGATCCATCTTGTGGAATAATTTCAGATTAAAGAAAAGAAAAAGAAAAGAAAATATCATTTTTCATTATTTACCAATCTGGTCATGTAGTCCTTTCTAGGACCAAGTATTATCCTATGATTTTCAGGAGAGCAGCTGGGGCCCCGAGTAGCCGAGTGGTCTAACGCGCTCTCCATTAAGAATCACTGCCATCTCACCTCTGTCTGCATGGATTCGGGTCTCGGATTCAGCCAACGTGGTATGTGAGAAAGCTTGCCAGTAGCTTCTCGTGGGTCGGTGGTTCTTTCCGGGGTTTTCACGGGTTCTTCCTCCACCATTAATACTGGCCGCCATGTATAGCCTATCATGTGCTGAAAAATGGTGTTAAACCCTACAACAACAACATCAGGAGAGCAGCTATGTGTTTTGCATGCATTTGACATAATTTCTCTAATCTGCTAAATGCAGACTGCTCCAGTGGCCTAGTGGTTAGAACATCCACCTCGGATGCAGGAGGTCATGGGTTTGAACCCTGGCCAAGTCATACTAAAAACTTATAAAAATGGTACTAACAGCTGCCTTGCTGCATTCAGAGGTTAGTGTTAGGACTGGTCAGCCTGGTGTCAGGATAATGCGACTGGGTCGGACATCATGCTACATGTCTGCGGCATGATGTCCCAGTGATGGACATCTCTATAAACTGCCATACTGCATATATCGTCGCAATATGACTGAATTTTTTTAAAAGCTACGTTACAAATCCAAATCACACAAACACACAACACTCATCTACTAAATGTTTACCTTGTGGAGTCAGTATGTTTGTTTTATGTTTAGGGGCTCTCTCTGATATACATCTTGCCTTTTAGCTCCTCTCTCATTTGTCATGGAACTATGTGTGGATCCTACTGATTCACTGAGTTTAGTTCTTCTCATTGATAATGAAAAATATATTTATTACTTCATTTGATTTTGTTCAAAGCTGATTACAACCAGAATTATTATATTGTTTTAAATAAGTAAATACCTTATTTTTTTCATGGTTTTGTGTATAAAATAAAAACTATTGCTTGTAGCACATCAGTCATAATGCTGTATACTTTTTGGGCTCCTGTAACAAATGATTTCAGGGTCCCCGAGTGGCCGAGTGATCTAAAATGCTCACCATTACACTAGATCACTGCCATCTCACCTCTATCTGCATGGGTTTGAGTCTCAGGCTCAGCCAGTGAGGGTACATGAGAAAGTTTGCCAGTAGCATTTCATGGGTCGATGGTTCTTTCCATGGTTTTCCTCCACCATTTATACTGGCTGCCATGTATAGCCTATCTTGTGCTGAAAGATGGCATTAAACTATACAACAACAACAACGTTTTCATAAGGTAACAATGCAATTTCTTGAGATACCTGTACATTTCAGGATGGGTGAGAATATATGCCATGCATGTGTGAAGAGAAGAAAATCCATGCCGTTGAGGACCATGCTGACATATATGCCTTTACCTAACATATATATATTTTGATAGCATTATAAATTGAATCATGTACATAACCTTTTGACCTGATTTATCTACCTTTACATGACCATAAAAGCATTTAATATCAAGTGATGCTCTGTACATGTACCTGGCTTTTACACATATTGTCCCTGGGACAGCTCAGTGATGTAGAATATAGGCCCCTTTCTCCCTGGGCAAGCACTGTATTGCAATTGCCTTTACACTCAACAGCCACCTGTGTGGTTTTGCCTTAAAACACCAAACCAGTTTACATAGACACTGTACTACTGCATTGTAAGCAATTATTTTGTTCACTTTTTGAACTAATTTGTCTGATGTGCAACTGAAGTTAGTCACCATATTTTAGATACTATAATTGGGAATATTTGTATAAGAAAAATGTTATCTGTAACGAAAATGAGAGAACAACAAAAACTATAATATTTATGAAATTATGGTGTATGGAAGATTATATTTTTTTTTTGTATAAATGATATAGAATGTTGATGACATACATTATCATCTGTCCAAGTATACAGACTGACATAATAAGTAATAATTAAGCAATAACTAAGCAGTTTGCAGATTTGATCGATTTATGATTGGCATTGCAATAGACATTGTCTCCATGACATCATACATCCATGTATAAACAAACTTCATGGGTGCATTGCATGATGGGATACAATGAGAGGTTAACTGTGCTATTTTTGATTCAGTCAAATCACTTAACAATAATACAGACAAATTTTGATTTTGTTCAAAGCTGAATGACAATGCCTCAAGTCAGACTTTGTATTTCTAATAGTGTTAAATAAATGCGGAGAGAAATCCCGGTGCAAAGTAGCTTTTTGAACCCAATGAATAAACTCTTAAGAATACAGCTCAGCCTTAATCTTTATAGTACATATGGAAACTCAAACATATCCCTGTCTTAAATTGTTATTATTGGGGAAACAATGTCTAAATATTGACTTTATTTTGTACTTGGAAATGCTGACAGTATTACAGATTAAAGTCATTGTAGAGGCTAAACACTAGCCAAAACACATGTTAAAGTTAAGATTATTTTTAGTAAGTTTTTAATAAATACATGGACCCATTACAACAGTTTATGTAACAGATTTGTACAGTTACCATGAACATCAGTTTAATACGAGACAAATTTACATCCATAAGCACAGCCTATAAACAGCCATATTGGTCAACCTGCCTTGGCTCATTTTTAAATCAGTGATATTATTATGCTGTATGGTTATTCTTTGTATTAGCGTTTCACAATTTTTTTAACATTAAATATTGCAAATTGAATTAATCAGTACTTTAATTGTTGAATATGTTAAATGTCAATATCTCATTAGAAAACACTCCAATGTGAATGATTAACATTTGCTGCATGGCTGCACAATTGTTACTCACAAGTGCAGAAAATATTTAACAGTATTGAAAACAAATCATTGTGTTGACTTGGTAATACTTGTGCTTGTGGCAAGTATGTCATATTTATAGTTGTGACAAGTGTGTCATATTTATAGTTGTGACAAGTGTGTCATATTAATACTTGCAACAAGTGTCATATTTATACTTGTGACCTGTCTTGTTTATCTATATTTTATTATCCAAAACCTGTCAGTGATAAATTATTTACCTTCGAACAATGAACATAAATTGTAATTCATTGCTCTGTAATCAATAATAAGTTCTTCATTTTGGATTATAAAATACTTATGATTCATTCTTATTCTGTGTACAAACTAATACTTTATTCAGCCATCAGGAAATTCAGGCTAATTTATTACCTAATTTTCTTGTAACCACCGAGTCATGAACATAACTTAGTGGCCCATGGCAAATTGTTGGTGGCCTCTTTTTGAAAATCTTGAGAGCCCAATGTCCCCATCCTGAATCCTAGACAGAAGCTTGAGTCAGTGTGTATGTAGCATCCTTTTGTACAAATGTCTCACTGTATCCTGTTGTGGGAGACAAATACTAAAAATCATATTTGCTATGGAGGCATCAGTGCAGGTCACGGACAATAATCCACTATGCTTCATTGTCACCCATGGCTGCCTGTGTGGAGACTCCCTTGTTTCTCATGAATATTCATGAACCTACTTAACCAATCACTGCAAGCATGAGTTACTACTGTGACCCAACATGACTGTTTTTTATGCTGTTTGACTGAGCTAAAGTTTCTCTTCCAAACAGAGTCTTTTATCTATTGATAAAATGTGTACTTTCATTGATGTGTAGGAGCTGATTACATTGTGTTCTTGGTATTATTTTTAGATTGTTGCAAACTCATGAAAAATGAGGAAATATATGAGCACAGGCAGCCATGGTGATAAAGTTGCATAGCAAATTATCACCTGTGGCTTGTGACAGTGCTATAGAGGCTGCCCTAATGAGTTCCCATAAGTTCTATTCTTGCTGCTCAATTTGCTACCCAGCATCCTACTAGGATATTCTAAGTCTCAAAACAAGTGCCATTTTAGTGAATGACTTTGGTGTCAGAAGACTACAGTAAGTCAAAAAGTTTTAAAAAATGGCTTCTAATTTATAAGTTTAACTTCTAGATCATTTAGTGTCAAATTTTGTCAATGGCTTTCCTGCTATTCTGGAGTCCAAAGGTCAAGGTCACAATGACAAATAAGGAAAAGTTTTTGCACAGTAAATTTTGTTCTAGACCATGTCCTGTGAGTAAACTTTATGGATTAACTGTGCATTTTTAGTGGTAAAGAAACCTATTGATTTTGGTACTTAACATGTCAATGATCAAGGGTACTGTGAGACTACCTATAGGAAAAGCTTGTTAAATGACTTTCATACAATACCTCATAATGGCACCACATTTTGAAGATGAATGGCTGTTATGCCAGGAAGAAAATATGCTATTGATGTTGGGAGATGCTAGGTAAATGTCAGTCACAATGAACCAAATAAACAAATGATTTCTGTAGTATAGCTGGTGATCTGCTCACTTTTGTCTCGACAAAACTTTACTTTAAAAAAGAACTTTAAAAATGGTTTGTCTTTGGGGCAAGGGAGATACCTGTTGTTTTTAGGTTTAAAAGGTCATGGTCAAGGTCATGATCATGTTTTGTCAATGTGTATTGTAAAACTATGGGAGATAATGGATATAAAATAATGTAGTTGTGACTTCTGTCACTATTTAAATAATGAAATAGAAACATTCATGAAAAGGTTTAAAAATTGCAATAACATTCATGTGAAAGAAAATGATAAAGTGAACAAAAGGTATATTAAACTCTTGGAAATCATAGTAATTCATGACCTTCCATAAAGTGGCTGCTAAGACAAACAAATAGTACTAGCAGCTGCATTACTTGGCACTCAGCATTAATAGGTTCATGTTAGGATTGGTTGGTCTGGTGTCAGGATAATGTGACTAGGTGGGACATAATGTTACATACCTGCATCATAATGACCCAATGCTAGGCATCACTATAAACTGCCACACTGCAGATATTATATTAATATGACTAAAATTGTTAAAGCTACATTTTAAAAAATCCGCAAAATTGGTAGCAGAGATTTTGTGTATGATTCTAAATATAATATGATTCTACATAATGGCAAATTTTACTGGTATTTTTTTTATTAAATCAATACTGCAGGAAAGCAGTAGACATTTATAATTCAGTTTGATCTTTTACTCTGTTGTCACTGTTTCTTCATATGAGTAAATGGTCCCCATTTTTACCATCCATGTGTGATCATGAATCATTATTTTGCATATTTTTATACCCCTTTGCCTTTATAGAGGTGGGAGGGTATATATGAACTCTTGTGTCTGTCCATCCATCCTTCCATTTGCCACACAATCTTGTGAATGCATACTAGTCCTTCTCCTTTTCATAGATTGCCATGAAACTTCATAAGTATCTAAGGATCCTCTCCTGACACATAATGACAAACCACTTTTCTCCTTTCAAAGAGTTCTTAGCTTTTAACTGTAGCTAAATGCAGTGAATGACAAAATATTACTGAAAGCATCTGGTCTTACGGTTTTCATTGGATCATCAAGCATCTTATTGACCAATCACTTTGCTTTCACAATTTTGATCAGAGATAAATGCAGTGTAGGACTACTTACATAAAACCAAATATTAGCAAATATTAGGCAGCTAGAGTTTTGTGAGCCAATTTTTTAATTAGTGTTGTTCATTACAAGATTATTAAGAGGTTCATTAGTGATAAAAGGTATAAGAATGTAGATAGAAGTTTGCTCTGTCTTACACCCTGCTTCATTAGAAAAAAATCTGGACATCGTACAGTACAGTGTGACTGGATTTACAACATTTTCATCTGAATATTACCAGATTTTACCTTTGATACCAATTTTGTTTACTTCGGTCAGCATTTCACTGTGCTACTGTGCCAGATTGTAAACAAAGGCTTTTTGTGACCAATAAAATGCAGTATATATATGTGCTGCAAATACACTGGTCAGTACTACAAAATACACTGGTAAGTACTACAAATACACTGGTCAATACTACAAATACACTGGTCATTACTAGATTACTTTATGCAAGCTTAAGGTCATTCTAATACTGCAAAGTGCTCTTTGAAAACCTTATTGTTGTTGGCAAGGGAAATTTACTGCATTTGATTCATGCAATATTTTCTCATCACTTTTCAGAAATATTGGCAGAAGAATGATAGTACCATAGTTATGCAATGGAGATACATAATGATAATACCATAGTTATACAATGTAGGTACATAATGATAGTATCATAGTTATACATTGGAGGTACATAATGATAGTACCGTAGTTATACAATGGAGGTACATAATGATAGTACCATAGTTATACAATGTAGGTACATAATGATAGTACCATAGTTATACAATGTAGGTACATAATGATAGTACCATAGTTATACAATGTAGGTACATGATGACAGTACCATAGTCATGCAATGTAGGTACATGATGACAGTACCATAGTCATGCAATGTAGGTACATGATGATAGTACCATAGTTATACAATGTAGGTACCTGAGAAAACTTCCTTGTAGCTTCACATGGGTAACTAGTGGTTTTTCCTGGGTCTTCTTCAGTTAGTTATACCGGCCATCACGTATAGTCTGTCATATGCTGAAAAATGGCAGTAAACTCCACAAAACCAAATGAAAACCTTATCTTACACTTTTTTGCTCTAGAATGAATGTTCCATTTCTCCATTGCACACTGTTATGCTTTTGTTGTTCAGGATGGCATTCAATATTTTTGTTTGGGCTGTCTGTATTGATTTTCCTTAATATAGTATGTATTAATTTTGCCCCAGCCTAGTGCCTTTCATTTTTGCAAAGAACAGAATAATACACAACATATGTTGTCATCAAGCATATTCCAATTTGTATTCATAACATGTGTCACTTTTTTTCAAACCTATCTGCTTTTAAAATTTGAATTGTTCATAAAATTTGTGATTTACACTAGGTATGTATATCTCTTTCAAATACCCTGTGAAAGTACCACATCTGCAATTGAATTCAGTGTTGGAGCCATCACTGATGATTTCAGTGCAATGAAAATGTTTCCTACCTGTTGTCTGCAATAACTGATTAAAGAAAATGACTAATATTACATTCTGCAGCATTTTCAAGTTGTTGAATTTTTAAATTTATATTCTCACTAGCAATTCTTTGTGTGCACAGCAAATTTCTTGTTTTGCATATTTATGTTGTAGTCATATAACAAATATTGCTGGCCATGAGGTTTACTGTTATGTGTTTCACACTCTAGCTCATCATTGTGTTTCATTTGGTCTTTTCAGTGTGTTTACCCCTTTTAACAGGAAAAGTCAATTCAAATGCTTCTGTAATACAGTGTTATAGGCTGCTAATAACTTTTAAATGTCATTGTAGTCAAGGAGGTAAATTAAGTGTTGGATACTTTCATGTTTGCATACATCAATTATATCAGAATTAACTTTAGTATGTGTGGCCCAAGGGGTTTAGATTCATAAAAATCTGTGCTTTTTGTGGACTCATTGAATATGATCAGATACCTCATCTTTATCTAGTAGCTTACATTGCACCACATTAATCGCTTGAGTGATATTGTCAGTGATGATGTAAATGATCATCATCTCAGTTGGAATGTAGGTGTAATTGGGATCATGACACAGATCTGAAGTATTAATTGGGATTCATATTTTTTCTATCAATAAACCATTAGAATTCTTTACGTGCCTCTTCCAGTTTGAAACATGTACACTGTTCCTTCTAATCTTGCACAGATTTGTATTAGCTACAGGCACCACATTTTCCATTTCTGGATTGAACACTGACAATGCCATTAGTGTGCTGCATGCTCTTAAACCTTATACATATCATACCTACATTCTACATCACAGATCTTAACTATGACTTTCACTGGAATGAAGAAGAAATCAATTGATATTTGTAAAGGTCACAAGTCAAGGTCACTGACTAAAAAATTAAAACTGGTTTTGCACAAAAATGTGTTTTCAACCATTTACTTCATCATAGTTTGTAAATGGCTTACACTAATAAAAGAGCTTTTTGATTTTGGAGTCATAAGGTCATATGTCAAGGTCACTGTGACTAAAGGAAGATCTAAACCACTTACCTTGGCTAAAGTATACAGAAGGCTGCACTTAGGTTGAAAAAGATGGCTATTGTTTTGCAGGTCAAACAATCAAAGATGAAGGTTATTATAAGGCCTTGAATTTTAAAAAATATTCTTTGTATCCAGAATTACTACTAGATGGAGAAATTTACTAGCCCAGCTGTATCTTTATTACTCCTTCCAGCAAATGCTGACTGGTGACAACTTAAACTTTATTAGCCATCAGTCTATTTAAATTATGAAAACTTCTTGTCCAATAGGAAATTTTCTACCTTGGACTAGCAGACTGTAGCTAATTTAGAGTGCTGTCTTCGGCTTGAAGAAAAATTGACTTTTCGTAACAACTTTTGCAAAAAGAGTGGAGTATGTTCCTTGACCAAACATTTTGATGGCTGGCATTGAGGTCAAGAAAGAATCAGATATTTGGTTTAAAGATCAGAGACATATATCAAAGAAAGTTTAATAAAACAATTGTTTCTGCTCAGTAAATATTTTTTCAAGACAGCATATCTTTACATCAAGTCCAGGTCACTGAGACCCATTGGTAAAAAATGTCCAGAGTTAACTGCCCTTTTGATGCCTACATAGAGGGCTACTGAAGAAAGCAACACTAGACCATAACGATATAAAGAACTACCGCCCAGTTTCTAATCTCCCATTCATATCAAAAATCTTTGAAAAGGTTGTTCTATCCCACCTTGTATCTCATCTAAATTCAAACAGTCTTTTTTAGCAATACACAATCTGCATATCGCCCTTACCACAGTACTGAAACTACTCTCCTAAAAGTAGTTAATGACATTCTCTCTGCGTCAGATAGCGGAAAGATTACAGTCCTCACCCTCCTTGATTTGTCTGCAGCATTTGACACAATAGACCATGATATATTACTTCACTGTCTCCAGCATGTATTTGGCATTCATGATACAGCCTTACTGTGGTTCAAGTCCTACTTGTTCAACAGGACACAAATTGTATCTGCAAATGGAATACACTCCAGCCCAGTTGATCTATGTTGTGGTGTTCCACGGGTCTGTTCTTGGACCTGTTCTTTTCATTCTGTACACTCAGCCGCTCTCAAGTGTCATAGATCATCATCCAGTGTCTCACCAATTGTACGCTGATGACACCCAAATATACAAATCTAACCACCCAACTGAAGTTGATGCTACCATCCAAGGTGTTGAGAGGTGCATTTCTGATATGAAATCATGGATGACATGTAATAAGCTGCAGATGAATGATGATAAAACTGAGGCCATTCTGATCAGAACACAAAGACTTTGTCATTCAATGCTTCCTTTACCTCAAACAATAAATATCAGCAATGCCAACATTAAATTCACACAATCAGTACAAAACCTAGGTGTTACTCTGGACAGTACTCTCACACTGCACCAACATGTCATAAACATATGCAAAGCTGCATATCTTGAGCTGAGACGCATCAGCTCAATTCACAAATATCTTTCAGTTGATGCCACTAAAACACTTGTGTGTTCATGAGTACTTTCAAGACTGGACTATTGTAACTCAATTCTGTCTGGTTCATCTCAATATCTACTCCAGAAACTTCAAAAAGTTCAAAACACAGCTGCTCAGATCATACTTAGAGTACCACGATCAGAGCACACCTCCCCGCTGCTCTGTACCCTAAACTGGCTATCCATTCCATCCAGAATAAAACACAAAATTTGTTCTCTGTGCTACGTTTCACTGTGGGACTCTAGTCCAACATACCTATCCGATCTCACCCATGTGTACACACCAGCAAGATACTTACACTCCTCTTCTGACAATCGTATACTGTACTCATTATTCCCACTATGAAAACAAAGTCATATGGACAGTGTTCTTTTGCATACCAAGGCCCAGCAACGTGGAATGAATTGCCCACTGAACTTAGACACAAAGACACAGTGATCACATTCATGAGGGCTCTCAAAACTCACTTATTTCGACTGCAAGAACAAACTTAAAGACCTAATAATGTTTCCTACCTGAAATATTCTCAGCATGTTTTTTATTTTTTAATGTTTTTTCTAATTTCATGGTGTTTGTTTTTGTAATAATATTATTATATGTTTTTTATCTTATAGGTGTTGTCTAATGTTGTAAAGCACTTAGAGCTTCTAAAGATTAGGTGCTATACAAAGTCCTCATTATTATTATTATTATTATTATTACTGCTGTAATGCTCATTGTATTCTTGTATTTGATTCACTATCACAGGTGTCAATATTTCATCATTCAAAATCATTTTAGTTTCAGTTATTTTCAGTGTGATAATTAATTTTTACATTGATTGCTGCAATGTACAAAAAAAATGCTGTAGGGACAAGTTACATGTATATAATCAGCGATGTGATAATTGATTACTGTCTGTTGTAAAAGTTTTTTTTTTTTTTTAATAGCAACCAGAAAACTTGAAGTTAGTGAGACAATTTAGGATGGCATCTAACTGGAAGTAGAATACACATAGGCACATGTATAAATGCATCCTACCAGTACATTAAATATACCTGAAAATATATGGCATTAACAGAAAATAACAGCTTTAAAGAGGTATTTTAGTAATATGGAAAAGAGGATGTTGAGAAATGAGCCTTAGATGGGCAGAGTGGGTGGCAATGATTACAGAAATGAGGATATTAAAAGAGGGAAGGGACTTGGCCCCATTAACTTTAATAATAATAATATTAATAATAATAATAATAATGACATACTTTAAAGAAGTTCATTTAGATGATACAAAGCAATCTTCCATGATGCCCTTTACAAACTTGAATCTGCACAGTCTAGTTTGAACAATGCTAATAGCAGTGACAGTAATTCTGATTTGCAAAATATACAGGGAGAACTTCTGAACTTGATAACACTAAAACTATTAATGATCACATTGATAATTGTTATATTTTAATATCTCAATGGCTTTGACTCATTTTAAGTTGTGTGAAACAATGACTGGTTTGCTGTATCACAGCAATTCGGGGCATTCTGCTGGTTCCAACTTATTGTGATAGCAGTGTAGCGTTACTGTCTAGAAGTGCTTGCTGTACCACAGCAATTCAGGGCATTCTGCTGGTTCCAACTTATTGTGATAGCAGTGTAGAGTTACTGTCTAGAAGTGCTTGCTGTACCACAGCAATTCGGGGCATTCTGCTGGTTCCAACTTATTGTGATAGCAGTGTAGAGTTACTGTCTAGAAGTGCTTGCTGTACCACAGCAATTCGGGGCATTCTGCTGGTTCCAACTTATTGTGATAGCAATGTAGAGTTACTGTCTAGAAGTGCTTGCTATACCACAGCCATTCAGGGGATTCTACTGGTTCCCACATATCATGACAGAAATTTAGAGCTACTGTCTAGAAGTGCTTGCTGCACATCTGCATGTATCATTAGTGCTCTGCATCAAGATGCAGAAATCCTATAATAATCACCTTTTCCATTAATCCATCTGGCCGTTTGTTTACAGTTTTTTGTAATTATAAACAGCTCTGAAACCCTTATCTTTAATTGGATGCTATTTGGCAGGTAAATTGCCTAATATACATTGATATGACATTTAAGATTTTATCTTTGTAGATCCAATTTTGTTAGAGTTATGGCCCATTTCCATGAAATTAAATATAAAATACAATAGATCCTTGCTACCTCCATAGCTAAGAAGAAATTCAGCATATGTTAGTGCAAATTGGTGAGTAGATTGTTTCATAGATCTATATATGCATTTAATCGGTTTTCTCTTGTCAATTTAGGTTTTGGTTTTCATTTTTATGGGGTTTTCAGCATATGATGGGCTATACACGGTGGCCAGTTTATTTAATGGAAGATGAACCTGGAAAGACCCCAGGAAGAACTATCAACCCATGGAAAACTCCTGGCATGCTTTCTTGCAGACCCATGTTGGTCTAGTTGAGACTTGAACTCACATGAACAGAGGTGAGATGTGCAAGTCATCAGTAAATACTAGTACCTTAGACCACTGCATTTAAAATATTCATGGCCCTTGACAGTTAACTTAATATCCTAATATGGATGTTGCTTGCACAGCTAAAGAACCATTAAACATATTCTGATGCAGTTTGGTATGAACATTAACACATAGACCTAGATGAACCTTTTATGGACACTGCTTTTTCAGTTCCATTTTAGATAGATGGCCAGCGATAATTAACTTAACAGCTTTGCCTGGGATGTTGCTAGTAACTTGCATAGATGAAGAACCATTCAGTGTAGTCTGATTCAGTTTGTTGTGGACATCATCTCATAGACTTGCATCTATCTATTATCAGTTTAATCTCCTCTACTCCATTTGGACAGAGTTATGCCCCTTGTCAAACAAGTCAGTCTTCAGATAGAAAATTTGGAATGTTGCTTGCATCTGCAAAACTCAAAAACCAATAAATGTATTCTGATGAAATTTAGTACATTGTCTCTTTACCCTAGATGTGCCTTTTATGGGTTTTGTCTCATTGTAAACAGAGTTATCCCCCTTGTGAGTCAACTTCATTCTTTACATAGGGTATCAATTGTAATCACATAACTCAAGAACCATTCAGCATAATCTGATGCAATTTTTTGAGAACTATTCAGCATATCCTGATGCAATATGATGAGAACCATTCAGCATATTCTGATGCAATATTATGAGAACCATTCAGCATATTCTGATGCAATATTATGAGAACCATTCAGCATATTCTGAAGCAATATTATGAGAACCATTCAGCATATTTTGAAGCAATATTATGAGAACCATTCAGCATATTTTGAAGCAATATTATGAGAAGAATTTGTTTTGTAGACCTTGATTTGTGTTTTTACATTTTGGACAAACTTATACTCCTTGCTGATCAACTTCGAATCCTTTCATGAGATATTCTTTGTATTGGTCAGTCCTTGAATGAATTGGAAATTTATGCACTCCACATTCTCTTGGAGAGGATTTGTGGCCATTGAGTGTCCACTTTCTCATGATTTAGGTTTCTCAAAATAAGTTCCTTTGTTTAAGGCCCTCCCTAATGGGCAAATTGTAAAACAAGTTCCTCTGTTTAAGGCCCTCATGGGCAAATTGTAAAACAAGTTCCTCTGTTTAAGACCCTCATGGGCAAATTGTAAAACATGTTCCTCTGTTTAAGGCCCTAATGAACAAATTGTAAACAAGTTCCTCTGTGTAAGGCCTTAATGAACAAATTGTAAAACAAGTTCCTCTGTTTAAGGCCTTAATGAACAAATTGTAAAACAAGCTCCTCTGTTTAAGGCCCTCATGGGCAAATTGAAAAACAAGTTCCTTTGTTTAAGGCCCTAATGAACAAATTGTAAAACAAGCTCCTTTGTTTAAGGCCCTAATGAACAAATTGTAAAACAAGCTCCTCTGTTTAAGGCCCTCATGGGCAAATAATAAAACATGTTCCTCTGTTTAAGGCCCTCATGGGCAAATTGTAAAACAAGTTCCTTTGTTTAAGGCCCTAATGAACAAATTGTAAAACAAGCTCCTCTGTTTAAGGCCCTCATGGGCAAATTGTAAAACATGTTCCTCTGTTTAAGGCCCTCATGGGCACATTGTAAAACAAGTTCCTCTGTTTAAGGCCCTAATGAAGAAATTGTAAAACATGTTCCTCTGTTTAAGGTCTTCATGGGCAAATTGTAAAACATGTTCCTCTGTTTAAGGCCCTCATGGGCACATTGTAAAACATGTTCCTCTGTTTAAGGCCCTCATGGGCACATTGTAAAATATGTTCCTCTGCTTAAGGCCCTCATGGGCACATTGTAAAACATGTTCCTCTGTTTAAGGCCCTCATGGGCAAATTGTAAAACAAGTTCCTCCGTTTAAGGCCCTCATGGGCAAATTGTAAAACAAGTTCCTCTGTTTAAGGCCCTCATGAGCAAATTGTAATGATTACCCATCACCAAAAGTTCAAGTCTTTATCAGAGTTTATAAAAAAATGTGTATTTTTATTGCAAAGTTAAACAATTATCCAAATATTATACCTTGGATTTACAATCATTCTAGTTGGTTTATGAAAACTTATACACTGGTCTTTATGCAATAAAATTATCATATGATAGCATGCATTGATGATCTTAAAAGCAAAGAGAAAGTATTCTTTGGAGTTCAAAACATACATTTTCTTTGCATGAGTGCGTATTTTCCTTGCATGTTACTGTCATTACAGTAAACTTTTACCTTCCTGCTTATAATAACGTGTTTCTAGATCAGTGATTTCAAGTTGTCTGGGCTGATTATAAGGAAGGTAAGACTGAAAACTGGTACATGAATCTTTATTGATTTTACATAAGATGGGGTCTACTGATGTAATGTTGAATTCAGGAGTAGCAAGCTTCTACATGTGCCTGTGTTACTGAGTTATATCAGCCTCCTCAGTGTAGTTGCATGTCTATAAATATCTTAATCATTTCTAGTACAGTGAAGGCTCTATGTTTGACACATTTTCATGACAACAAGCAACTTTAAGTCCTATGTTGACTGCCTTTCACACAGACTGAAATTTGCTGATTTTAACTGATTGTCGTTGGCTTATTTTCCATCCATTGGTCGGTCAAAGAGAGCAATAACAGACCTGTTGATGCTCAAGGTATGTAATATTGATTTTGTTCACTACATCTTTGAGCTATGTTCTAGTAATCTTTTAGTATACAATTATGTTATTGTTTTGCTGTTTTAAAGTTTCCATGGATATTTTAATCATCCCAGAAAGATCATGAAATGTGCAGAGAGAATCTGATAGACTTCAATGAGCATTGTTGAATCCCAAATATGCCATGATTTCACAAGATCAGACACAAACCTTGTTTCTGACATGAATGTTCTAAGAAGCAAAGGCTCAAGGGAAATAAAGGTGCATATAGTAGTTATAATAGATCATATCACATCAACAGAGTCCTAAATTATCTAGACTTAAGAAATATGTGCAGTGCTGGCATGTTATTAGATCCTTAAGTTTAAATGACAACAACAGTCCTAAATTATTTAGACATAACAATTCTGAACAGTGCTGGCAAGTCATTAGGTCCTTAAGTTCAAATGAGAACAACAGAGTCCTAAATTATTTAGACTTAAAAATCTGCACAGTGATTGCAAGTTATTAGGTCCTTAGGTTTAAATAACAACATCAGAGTCCTGAATTATTTAGACTTAAAAATCTGCACAGTGATTGCAAGTTATTAGGTCCTTAGGTTTAAATAACAACATCAGAGTCCTGAATTATTTAGACTTAAGAAATCTTCAAAGTGATGGCAAATTATTAGGTTGTTAAGCTCAATGTAGTCCCTTTATTAGCCTCATACTTTGGCAACTCTTGTTCTAGATTGAAATCAACAAGGCACTCAGAGCATATTTAAAGATAAGGGAAAAATCTAAGAGTCAGCTTTCCATTTTCTGATAACAATTTAAATGGGCTATGTTACCTGAAAGGGTAGGACTGAATTATGACTTTTATATTACATTCAGATTAAAACTTTAATTAAGAGGTGGTAACACTGGATATTGATGGAAGATGACCTAATCATTGTCCATGATGGTCAACAAAGCTTTTGAAGAGACATAGATGAGCATGTACAGAGATGTCAGGAGGGGAATGCATGGCAGGAGAGGATTTGGGTCCTTAAGGCTGTTGCCCCTTCTTTAGGAATGGAAGGTGGGTTTGAAGACTTCTACTTGGGGGTCTGAAACATCTGTTTACTGTGCACCATGAAACTGACTTGTAGCTTGAGGCTGCTTATTGGACTGGGCTGCATGAAAAATTTAGCAGAGAGTACCTGTTGGCAATTCAGATGACCAAGATGCCTGGTCAGTTGCGATGTGCCAGGAGCATCTGGGAAGGGATGATATTTATGATCCACCAAGTCTTAAGAAGCCACTTTAGGGGTAAGACCCCAAAGAAGGTCTTGGCTTAGAATGGAGCAGCCTTTAAAAGGTCTTTTACTTTTTGGTTAAGCAAGACCTTTGAAGAGTCCAAACCAACATTACAACAGATATGTGGAAATTACACCTCTAATGTCATAGAAACTGCATGTCTGGATGTCTTGGCCACAGCTTCCAACATGTGTTGTCGCCTTCAAGGACTCTCTCAGTATACTAAATGATGCAGCTGAGCCAATATCAACATGCATAGCTATAGCAAAAGTAGCCTAGCATTCTGTTGTATGGTCTCAATTGTTTTGATGGGAATGCATGCAATGGTCCCATTGAATATACTCATTTTTCTCTTTCTTTGGACAAACCAGCATGTGTCTGGGGAGTTTTAGCAAGCCACTTCAGGGAATATACCCAATAAATGGTAAAAAGACCTAGAATCTCAACATCGAGGAAGGAAATGGACCAGCCTCATTGTTGCTGAGTGACATTTTGGCCTGTGGTAAACTTCTTAGAATTTTCCTCTCATGAAGGAATGAGGAAGAAACAAGAGGTCTGGTCAAGGTTGTACCAGAGCTATTTTCAAAGAGAGAAAGGATCATCTTGGACTTTATTGCAAATAGTTCAGGCATAACTCAGGGTGTAAAAGGTGGTAGACTTCATTTATCACCTTGTAAAAGGACCGGACCTCAACCTCATCATTCAAATAATAGGAAGGCATGGGCTTGAACTTTTGGCATCAACAAGGTTAGAGAGGACATCATTGGTGACTAGCATATTTTGAACTGGAGATTCAGTGATGGACATCAGAGAGAAAATTGGCAGCTCCTGCCACATCCTGTAATTGAGTGGGAATATGGGATCAACTATCTGCCCTGAATGATGTAACACCTCTAGTCTTCTGATTAATGTGGTCTGAAGAGGTGATTCTGAGTCACATCATTACCTCTACTGTGAGGGTAGGGTCCAGTAGCCCACAGAGGCATACAGGGCCAATGGCCCTGAGGTGGAGGACCCCACATCCCATAATAATTAGTTGTGAAAATAGGAAAGGGGTGGATAATTGATCTGTTACCCTTTCCTAGTCTGAGCCCAGTGGGTAGACTACCAATTCTGCACAGAATGGGCTAGTAGAAGAGGGTGTACACAGTCCATAACCTATCCTTATACCTTGAGGCCAATGAGTGATAATTGGGGAAAACTTCCTCATCAATAGATGCATCACTCAGAAGGGCAATCTGATTAAAATCAGATCATCATTGTCTTATGTGAAGATCTGACAGCGACCACTTAGGGTTCATGTTCATGTGACCTATATTATTACCATAATCACTAATTTTATCAGCCAGTCCAATGAAGTCTTACATCTTTGATTTGGGAGACTGAGCAGAATGGTTGAAGAGCATCCATGTGTGCCAAATTATTAGATTCACTTTCAGATTTCTGAAAGCTTTTCAGATCTCTGAAAGCTGCATTTCTATTGGCTAATTCAAAGGTTGCCAGAACATGACCCTAACATAAGTGGTCACTGTGAGATCTTCATGATGGAGACCTGGTTTTAATCAGATTGCTCAGAAGGGTGTAGTACTGATCTTTCCCTTTTGAGAGGTTCAGTGCATTACTCTTGAAATGTTGGGAGTGGTGCATCATCTCTCGTGTAAAAGGGGGCAACATGCTTTACTGGACATGAGATGTGCAGTGCACCACCTCCTAAACAGGAGGTAGCAACACTATTGCAGTGCTGCATGTCCCTTTCAGGTTGGAGCAACACACTTGAAATTACGGAGCAATATGTTTGAATGGTGCTCCACCTCTCTAAAGGGAGGGATTAGCATGCTTGTGCTGTGTTCCACCTCCTTAACAAGAGGAAGTAACCTGCTACATGGGGCACAAGGTGAGCAGTGCACCACCGCCTTCTTGGGATGGTGCAACATGCTGCCCTGAACATGAGTAGTATTTGACATCTCCCTTCATATGCCATTGACCCAAGTTACATGCATGTATTAAACGTATGATACAACCACAAAATGTAACAATTCTTGGATTAACACAGTGATTCTCTCCCTTGTAAAGAGTTTGCAAGATAAACAGCAAAATGATATTAATATTGTTATTGATTTTTGAGAAAAAGTTATAAAACTTGATGTAATTTGCATTACGATTAATGTATGAATGTACATAGATCTTTCTCAAATTGTCATACATGGGACATTTTACAGCAAAGGGAAACTCATCTTCTATATCTGCACAAAAAGGGCATGATCTTTCAACACAGGGAATATTTTTATACCTTACCTATATTTGACTTTATGGGAAAGCTTCCATTTATAAACATGCATAGCTGGCTAACATTGTATGAAGAGTTCAAATAATCTATATAGTATTGACAATTCAGACTGTTTCTAATCATATTATAAAATCATAATCTATCCATTGAAATTAAGTCTCCATTTTGTTCTTGTTAAAAATTATCTTTACAAAGTTGTTTGAATAAAATAAGAAAGAGTTTCTTGTCACCCACCCCTTGATTAACCCAAATTTTTCCCATTCTGTATGAAAACTGTCGAATCTTAACTTTATTCACCCAACTGTCAAAGTGTTTGCCCTATGTCAGTTGCAGGTTATAGTCTAACCTTATTTTGGGAATCAGTCATCTTTAATAATTTGAACCAGTACTTAAGAATTCTTATATATTTTACTACTTGCATTCTACCCAACTCATTATAGATTATTATAAAAAGCATTTACTGGTAGTATGTGTTTTATTATATCAAGAATGTATTTAAAAAATGATGTATGTACAGCTTCAATGTCAGTTGTAGAAACCCCTGACTTCCAACTCATAATTAAAAACTTGGTGCTATTTTAATATCAAATATTTGGAATAAAGTTTTTGTAGACAGTTTACTAAACTGATTCAATCTAGTCTTCGAACTATAAAGTGGCTTTGCAGCTTGTGCTGCTAGGCTTTTTGGACACACATACAATAAATTTTAAAAAGAAAATACACAGGCAAAATATCTATATTAAGATTCTGTCCCAATCAAGCAATCACCAAAATATAAATTTTTGTATCTTCTCAAATATCCTCCTTTTCAAAACACTACAAGTTCAGTATTTTCCAGGCTTTGTTTAATTTATAGTTGTTGCAGCATTCTTTTACTTTATTTAGAATTCTTTGAAGTTGAATAGCAGTTTCAGCAAAAGCATCTAAGTCATCTGTACACAACAGTGCAAATACATTTGTGAATTCTAGTGTTACACCATTATTCTTATCAGAAATGTGTCTTGAAATTGTTTAGGAATAATGAAAGTAAAATAGTTTTTTTCAAGACTTGCCTTTTCCTTTTCTCTGTATAGGTTGCACTTATACCTTGTTGTGTTTTTGTTCATATTTCTATAGTACTTATATAAAGCCAAGTGATCTGCCATATCATTATTTCTGAAGTTTCTAAGTGCATCAAGTTCATGGCATTTGCTAATTTACAGTCTGCATCATGCCATGGTTGTTTGTTGATCGAAAATTAATCACTTCTTTTATTAACATCATTTGATCTACTTTCATTGTCTGTGATGATTCACAAATGGTCTCCACAAAAGAATTCAGAGTTGAATTGAGTTAATTTTGTTCAATTATTGTAAGTCTATTATTAGATTTTTTTCAGAGCTGACATTCAGATATATCAGTTGATCAGGCATGAAGTGACATGATGTCTTACAATCACAGTATACACCATAATTTACATCATGTCTTACAATCACAGTATACACTATAATGTACATCATGTCTTACAAACACATTATACACTATAATGTACATCATGTCTTACACATTATACACCATAATGTACATCATGTCTTACAAACACATAATACACTATATTGTACATCATGTCTTACAAACACATTATACACCATAATGTACATCATGTCTTACAATCACATAATACACTATATTGTACATCATGTCTTACACATTATGCACCATAATGTACATCATGTCTTACAATCACATAATACACTATATTGTACATCATGTCTTGCACATTATACACCATAATGTACATCATGTCTTACAATCACATAATACACTATATTGTACATCATGTCTTACACATTATACACCATAATGTACATCATGTCTTACAAACACATTATGCACCATAACGTACATCATGTCTTACAAACACATTATACACTATAATGTACATCATGTCTTACACATTATACACCATAATGTACATCATGTCTTACAAACACATAATACACTATATTGTACATCATGTCTTACAAACACATAATACACCATAATGTGCATCATGTCTTACAAACACATTATACACTATAATGTACATCATGTCTTACACTATAAAGTACATCATGTCTTACAAACACATAATACACTATACTGTACATCATGTCTTACAAACACATTATACACTATAATATATATATCATGGCTTACAACCACAGTATATACTATAAAGTACATCATGTATTACAATCACATAATACACTATATTGTACATCATGTCTTACAAACACATTATACACTATAATGTATATCATGTCTTACAAACACATTATACACTATACTGTACATCATGTCTTACAAGCACATTATACACTATAATATATATATATCATGGCTTACAACCACAGTATATACTATAATGTATATCATGTCTTACAAACATATAATATTCTATAATGTACATCATGTCATTATACACCATAATGTAAATTATGGCCTACAAACATATAATACACTATAATGTACATCATGTCTTACAATCACATTATACACCATAATGTACATCATGTCTTGCAAACACATAATACACTATAATGTACATCATGTCTTACAAACACATTACACACTATAATGTACATCATGTCTTAGAAACACATTATACACTATAATGTACATCATGTCTTACAAACACATTATACACTATAATATATATCATGCCTTGCAAACACATTATACACTATAATGTAGATCATGTATTACAAACACATTATACACTATAATGTAGATCATATATTACAAACACATTATAGTATAAAGTAAATCATGTTATAAGATGTGTGTTTAAATTATAATACATTTTTCTTGCTTACCATCAGAATACTGGTCTCCACTGTTTCAAATGAAAATGGATGTTTCTTTCTTTTCAGATTTGATTGCAATATATTCTTCAAACTTATAGTGGTCATTAAGAAAAACTTTCAGCTCCTCTAGTCAAGACACATCCCTTTTCTTATGACTTGATAAGAAAAGAGCAAAAACCAGTAAGTTTTGTAAAATTTAAAAAATAATATATTTACTAATAATACAAAGTGAAAATTTAAAAAGAACCTAAAATATTGTGAAATTCAAGTAGTCCTAAAAGTTCTATAATAAGTTTAAAAAAAACGTATTGAGTATACTGAATGAATTCCAGTGGTGTTCAGATTGAGGAACATTTTTGAATTATCTGATGTGTAATTATCTTGAATGTTCTAAAGTGCCAACAATCTTAATTCATCACATAGATATAATTGAAAATTTCCGTGAATGAATTCACAATAATCCCAAAATAGTGTTTTAATCCAAAATGTATTGAGAACTTTGTAATTCCAATGAATAATTAAAATAAATCTCTCAAATCTTAACAGAAGCACAACTAAACTTGACTCCTCTAAAGACTGATGCTAAAATAGGAATGAGTCATTCTGTTTACTTCTGTCTTATATAAAAACATAAGTCACAATATGAGGATCATGATGAGGATCGAATGTTCATTTCAAGAGCATTCTAAGCTGTCAACAAGATCAGGAATTTCAGAGTGAAAAACTAATGTCCTAAACTCAGATACAAGTTATCATCTTTACCTTCAGTAATAATGATCTTCATATAATCTAAAATTATAGAGAAATATTAGCTATGTAATATGTTATTTACAAATAACAAGATATTAGGTAGACCCACTCTCATTTACTGACCAAGGTCAGTCACACAATATAGACAAACATAACATATATTCATGGAGAAAGGCCAACACACAATACAAATTAAATATATATAACACTTTGAATTTTCATGGGTTCGATCCCTGGCCGAGGCATACCAAAGACTTACAAAAATGGTACTAAGAGCTGCCTCGCTTGGCGCTCAGCATTAAGAGGCAAGTATTAGGACTGGTCAGCCTGGTGTCAGGATAATGTGACTGGGTGGAACATCATGCTACATGTCCGCGTCATGATGCCCCAACTCTAGACATCACTATAAACTGCCACACTGTAGACATCATAGCGATATGACTGAAAAATTGTTAAAGCCATGTTAAAAATCCAAATCACACACACACTTTTAATTATATATATATATATATATATATATATATATATATATATATATATATATATATATGCAGTATTAATCTTGAAGAAAACAAAAATACAAAGGTTGCTCATATATTCCATCTGTATCTCCCAGTATTATTGTCTTTGCCTTGGCACAGTATGTGTTCACTGTATTCCGAATCCAGTGGGACATATCATTTTTTTCAATGCCTGTCTAGCACATTACATTCCCAATATAAATGCAGTATTGTTTCCTGGACATATTTACAAAAAGTACATTTATCAGTACCTGATAATTTTATCTTTTACAAAAATTAAATCATTGGTGAAATTCTATGAGTAACATGAAATTGAAACCATTGTAATTTTGAGTTGATTGTTATTGTAAAACTGTAGCATATACATGTATGTTAAGCCACACATCCATATTCAAATTGAAAGTTTCATCCCATTTCATTTTATTAGACGGTTTAACATCCATTTTCAGATCTTTACAACCTTTTTTATTATGAAATACAATATCCAAAAATGAAAATGATAAATGTTCTGACTGGTGTTTTTACATCTCACTGTAACATTTTACATAAGAAGTTTACACATTGAATTTTACCTTGAAAAGAAAGGAAATTGAATTTTATCTTGAAAAGAAAGGAAATTTGTATGGAGACCATACTTAGCTTTAAACACATCAAAATTGTTAATAGTTCCCTGATTTGTTCCAGAGGATATGCTAACCTAGATTTAAAAATTGCCTTTTTAACAGAATGGTTATATCTGTCAGAAAATTAATGGTAAATATTGCAAATATAATTATGGTTATTAACCTTTTAATCACATCTTTGACAGGTGTCACTCATGCAAGAAAACACATGCCATGTTTGAATTAATTACAAGAGTATGTTAATGTGTTAAGTATATGTATTCCTTTGTAAGACCGCACATCATCCTACAATTTTTAGGAGTGCACTTGTTTCCTGTATGAACTTTACGTAATTTCTGAAGACTATTAAACATTTTCTTGTTTATTGAAAAAGTGTGTTTTATATTTATGTCCCTCTCTGACAAATATCTTGCCTGGGTGTTGGCATCCCACTCAAAGTTTCCATGCCTAGGATATCAATAGTTTAGCTGGAAAATTTTAGACTTCATTATCAACAAATACTATTTTTATTTGTAGGCTCTCCAGTGACAGCATGGTGTCTTTCACAGTATCAGCTCTTGTTTATTCTTAATCATTACAACTTTAGTTACAGCTTTTGGGTTACAGCGGATACAAGAATTAACATACACACATCAAATTCATCTACTATGAGGTACTGGCCATTTAATTTTCTTTATTTTTTGGGGTGGGTGGGTGGGTGGTGATTTTCAGTGGTGCTGAAATATTTTCTATGCTTTATTCTTTATCCTGATATAATATTCTTTCAAACATTATCATGGATATAATGGGTGATATTTTGCTGTAAATCAGATCATGATATTTTTCAACACTTGGCAGACAAAAATTGAACAAAACAGTGTCAGGTCCTTGGCAGACAAAAAATGAACAAAACAGTGTCAGGCCCTTGGCAGACAAAAAATGAACAAAACAGTGTCAGGCCCTTGCCCAGAACATTTAGTTTTTGGCCCCTGATATAACTGCTGTATAATATAATACATATTGTGATTCATTTAGAAATACCATGGTACAAAATTGTTCATAGTACCCAGCTCAATGTACAACATACTTTGTTTTTCTCTGTGGAAATTGCATAGTTATTAAATATTGGTAACACACTTTATTTCTCTGAAAATTGCATAGGTATTGCATCTTGGTAACACACTTTCTTTCTCTGTGGAAATTGTATAGGTATTGACTATTGGTAACACACTTTGTTTCTCTGTGGAAATTGCATAGGTATTATGTATTGGTAACACACTTTGTTTCTCTGTGGAAATTGTATAGGTATTAGGTATTGGTAACACACTTTGTTTCTCTGTGGAAATTGTATAGGTATTAGGTACTGGTAACACACTTTGTTTCTCTGTGGAAATTGCATAGGTATTATGTATTGGTAACACACTTTGTTTCTCTGTGGAAATTGTATAGGTATTAGGTACTGGTAACACACTTTGTTTCTCTGTGGAAATTGTATAGGTATTGACTATTGGTAACACACTTTGTTTCTCTCTGAAAATTGCATAGGTATTGCGTATTGGTAACACACTTTGTTTCTCTGTGGAAATTGTATAGGTATTGACTATTGGTAACACACTTTGTTTCTCTGTGGAAATTGCATAGGTATTATGTATTGGTAACACACTTTGTTTCTCTGTGGAAATTGTATAGGTATTAGGTATTGGTAACACACTTTGTTTCTCTGTGGAAATTGTATAGGTATTAGGTACTGGTAACACACTTTGTTTCTCTGTGGAAATTGCATAGGTATTATGTATTGGTAACACACTTTGTTTCTCTGTGGAAATTGTATAGGTATTAGGTACTGGTAACACACTTTGTTTCTCTGTGGAAATTGTATAGGTATTGACTATTGGTAACACACTTTGTTTCTCTCTGAAAATTGCATAGGTATTGCGTATTGGTAACACACTTTGTTTCTCTGTGGAAATTGTATAGGTATTGACTATTGGTAACACACTTTGTTTCTCTGTGGAAATTGCATAGGTATTATGTATTGGTAACACACTTTGTTTCTCTGTGGAAATTGCATAGGTATTATGTATTGGTAACACATTTTATTTCTCTGAAAATTGCATAGGTATTGCCTATTGGTAACACACTTTGTTTCTCTGTGGAAATTGTATAGGTATTGACTATTGGTAACACACTTTGTTTCTCTGTGGAAATTGCATAGGTTTTATGTATTGATAACACACTTTGTTTCTCTGTGGAAATTGCATAGGTATTATGTATTGGTAACACTTTGTTTCTCAGTGGAAATTGCATAGGTATTGATTATTGGTAACACACTTTATTTCTCTATGGAAATTGCATAGGTATTATGTATTGGTAACACTTTTTCTCTCTGAAAATGCATATGTATTGAGTATTGGGAACAAACTTTGTTTCTCCATGGAAATTGCATAGGTATTTGCTCTTGGTAAGACACTTTGTTTCACTGGAAATTGCATAGGTATTGGCTGTTGGAACACACTTTGTTTCTCTGGAAATTGCATTGGTATTGAGAATTGCTCACAGACTTTGTTTCTCTGTGAAAATTGCATATATATTGGGTATTGGTAACACACTTTGTTTCTCTGTGGAAATTGCATAGGTATTGGTTTTTGGTAACACACTTTGTTTTTCTGTGAAAATTGCATAGGTATTGGGTATTGGTAACACACTTTGTTTCTCTGTGGAAATTGCATAGGTATTGGTTTTTGGTAACACACTTTGTTTTTCTGTGGAAATTGCATAGGTATTGGCTTTTGG
Source organism: Sinohyriopsis cumingii (assembly GCA_028554795.2). NCBI lineage: Eukaryota > Metazoa > Mollusca > Bivalvia > Unionida > Unionidae > Sinohyriopsis > Sinohyriopsis cumingii. Next base: position 92,677,876 of record CM068840.1, on the reverse strand, counting down.
TAACTCACTTTGTTTCTCTGAAAATTGCCTAGGTATTTCATATTGGTAACACACTTTGTTTCTCTGAAAATTGCCTAGGTATTGACAATTGCTCACAAACTTAGTTTCTCTGTGAAAATTGCATAGGTATTGGGTATTGGTAACACACTTTGTTTCTCTGTGGACATTGCATAGGTATTAGGTATTGGTAACACACTTTGTTTCTCTGTGGAAATTGCATAGGTATTGGTTTTTGGTAACACACTTTGTTTTTCTGTGGAAATTGCATAGGTATTGGCTTTTGGTAACACACTTTGTTTCTCTGAAAATTGCCTAGGTATTAACTATTGGTAACAAACTTTGTTTCTCTGTGAAAATTGCATATGTATTGTGTATTGGTAACTCACTTTGTTTCTCTGAAAATTGCCTAGGTATTGCATATTGGTAACACACTTTGTTTCTCTGTGAAAATTGCATATATATTGCGTATTGGTAACACACTTTGTTTCTCTGAAAATTGCCTAGGTATTGCATATTGGTAACACACTTTGTTTCTCTGTGAAAATTGCATAGGTATTGGGTATTGGTAACACACTTTCTTTCTCTGTGGACATTGCATAGGTATTAGGTATTGGTGACACACTTTGTTTCTCTGTGGAAATTGCATAGGTATTGGTTTTTGGTAACACACTTTGTTTTTCTGTGGAAATTGCATAGGTATTGGCTTTTGGTAACATGCTTTGTTTCTCTGAAAATTGCCTAGGTATTGACTATTGGTAACACTTTGTTTTACTGTGAAAATTACCTAGGTATTGACTATTGGTAACACACTTTGTTTTTCTGTGAAAATTGCCTAGGTATTGACTATTGGTAACACACTTTGTTTCTCTGTGAAAATTGCCTAGGTATTGACTATTGGTAACACACTTTGTTTCTCTGTGAAAATTGCCTAGGTATTGACTATTGGTAACACACTTTGTTTTTCTGTGAAAATTGCCTAGGTATTGACTATTGGTAACACACTTTGTTTCTCTGTGAAAATTGCCTAGGTATTGACTATTGGTAACACACTTTGTTTTTCTGTGAAAATTGCCTAGGTATTGACTATTGGTAACACACTTTGTTTTTCTGTGAAAATTGCCTAGGTATTGAATATTGGTAACACACTTTGTTTCTCTGTGAAAATTGCCTAGGTATTGACTATTGGTAACACACTTTGTTTTTCTGTGGAAATTGCCTAGGTATTGACTATTGGTAACACACTTTGTTTTTCTGTGGAAATTGCATAGGTATTGACTATTGATAGCATACTTTGTTTCTCTGTGGAAATTGCCTAGGTATTGACTATTGGTAACACACTTTGTTTCTCTGTGGAAATTGCATAGGTATTGGCTATTGGTAACACACTGTTTTTTTGTGGAAATTGCATAGGTATTAGATATTTGTAACACACTTTGTTTCTCTGTAAAAATGAAAAACTGTACAAAACATGTTTCATTAATGTGGGTTCTATTAACAAACACTCTCTAGTAAGTACTGGCACTTTTCAGCCAGATTAAAAATAAAAATGTGAATGCTACAAAACATACAAAATGTATTGAGACAGATTCCTGTAAACACATTAAAAATAATTTGGTTTGATAGATGGGTAGAGAGAGATACACCACTATTCATGTATTAATACATCATTGTACTATACACATATAAAAAATGATCACTCTTTCTCATCACACTTTCATCCAATTTGCATCACTGCTTTCATGGGTGTGTGTGTGTGTGTTTCATGATAAAACCATACAAATTAACTTTTAATAATAATAATACTAATAATAAGTGTGTGCATGTGTGTGTGATTTGGATTTTTAACCTTGCTTTAACAATTTTTCAGTCATATCGCTATAATGTCTGCAGTGTGGCAGTTTATAATAATGTCTAGCACTTGGGCATCATGCCACATACATGTAGCTTCATGTCCCACCCAGTCACTATATCCTGACACCAGGCCGACCACTCTTAACACTAACCTCTTAACACTGAGTGCCTAGTGAGGCAGCTGTTTGCACCATTTTTATAAATCTTTGGTATGACTTGGCCAGGGTGTGAACCCATGACCTCCCACATCTGGGGCAGATGCTCCAACCACTAGGCCACCAGAATGGTATAATAATAATAATAATAATAATAATAATAATATGCATAATTATAACCCTGTATGTCTGTACATTATGAACTATATTAAATACATACAAATATAAATGAACAGATAACAATATGTACATTTACAATTTAACATTTTCTTGCCATTATTCTATTTTCTGGTAATGATGCACTCCCCTAATAAGTTTATTTATTTATTTATTTATTTTTAGCCCATTGTACCAGAGCTTTTCATCTGTCTTGCAAGGAGGCACTTAGCCTACAGCTTATCTCTGACTTTAGTTATTTTCTATTTTGTTTTGTTTATTTTTCTTTCAATTTTCTTATGATCACTATACTGTAATAGTAACAGATACATAGTTAATACACAAAATCAGTGACATACAATTGTGTTTATGTTCTAGTCTTGAGAGTGGACATTTGCATGTCATATATCAAATCACTCTTCTGTTTTCCTAATCAATAGTTGATTTTTTTCTTAATCTATGTTGAGTATTTATCGCCACTTTCTCAATTGATCACTAATCATGTGCATTTCATATCTGAAGAATTTATACTTTATAATGATATAAAAGAATGTAAAAAGGATCCTGATTTTAATCTGAATGTATTAGGTACTAAAAATAAGGAAAAGAATTTCTCTTTTATTAATGTATATGGGCAAAAGAATAATTTTCCAGAATTTTACAATAATATAAATGATATTATATATGAGTTTTTGTGACTCTATGCTTGTAAACAAAGTAACAGAAAAGAGCTAAAACCAAACATTTGTAAAATTCAACAAATAAATTATTTCCCTAAAATACAATGTGAAAATTTAAAGAAAACGTACAGTATTGTAAATTAAATCCCAAATAGTCCCAAGGTATGATGTTCCAACTGATTTCCAGTCGTATTCCAATACTGAATGTGTTGATGTGCCTGTAGTCTCAAATATGCTAATGTGCCAATAGCCTGGATTGTGGCAATGTGCTAAGAATCCTTTGATGTTTTACAGTAATATTGTTGTAGCTGTGTAGGGTAGGGGGTAGTCCAATAAATCAACCCCACAAATCTGTGTTGATACTGATGGACAATTTTGTGGGTCTGATGTCACCTGTTCATTAAAATATGCAATTTTGCTGCATGCAAATCATTCCAGAACAAACCTGGGTACACTTTAAACACATACCAGTAATTGGTAGCATCAATATCAAGCACGAAATTCAAAATGGCCACAGATAGTTGTGCTATTCCAGGTGGATTTACAAGTCACCAAACGATTGAATTGCTCAGGAAATATAATCTACATGTCACCAAAAGAACCCTTCAGCTGATGGTAGCTGCACAGCCATGAGAAATACTGGTAAGTGTATAAAATATATATCAATGTGTGAAGCCAAATTTGTATGCAGATAATTGCAGCTTTTAATGAATAGGTGATATCAGCCCCTCACCCGAAAATCAATATCATCACAGGTGAAGGGCTGATTTATCAGCCTAGGTAGGCGGCAGCTACATTGAGGAATTTGCTGGTAGAGCAAGCAAAAAATTCTAGGCTACATATTTCTTTAATGATTTCTTTTCACTGTACCAAATTCAAATTCAAAAGCTCCCTCTAACCATTTCTGCCTCTGTATACATATCAGCCTAGCTGACCTTAAAGTAGACATCCTGATATCATATTTCTATAACTGGCTTGATTGTTTCTGGTACAAAGATCTGTACTTTGTCATGGAAGAAATTTGCAAATATGTCCGGAAGGTCGACTGGAGAGAAGGTTGTTGGAAGTGGTGTAGATTTGTTCCTTGACATTAGCTTGTCAGTAATCTCGAATAGTTCTTTGCAGCTGGAACTTTCCATGATCTTAGTAGTGTAGTGGGCTGATTTTGCTGCATGGACTATATTTGTGACATTCTTCTTAGCAGCTTCATAGATTTGCTTATGAATAGTGAAGCTGGTGGAAAGCCAAAGCCTCTCAGCTTTACAGCAGTCTCTTTTAGCAGTGTGAAGCTGGTCCCTAATACTGTTATACCATGGAGAACACTTTTGAATTGATACTCTGCACTTGGTAGCTGGGGCATGTTTGTCAAGCAATGAACGCAGGCAGTTATCGAGTTGTTCTGCTGTAGGAGGTAAGCAAGTTGTTAGGTTTGCTTGGATGTCGTGCATTAGTTTGGTTCTATTTATCATAAGGAGGTTTCTCTTAATAGCAGATAAAGGTGGAGGGTTAGGGACTGATACTGGATAAAAACATTTGTGTGTCACTGATAGTGAGAAGCATAAAGCAGTTTATGTGTACATGCAAACACAGTTCCAAGACTTTTGATGGGTGTGTGGAGAAAGAAAGCAACTACAGTATAAGCCAGAAAGCATTTGATTATAGTCTTATTTTACCCACAACACTAAGGCAATTTCATACACTGCCAATTCATATTCAGTGTCTCATCTGAACAATGAAGTCAGATTCACTGATTAGCATTGACCAGGTGTTTCTGTTGCATCCTTTAAAGGAGAGAAGGTATTAGCCTGTTGATAACTGAAACACATACACATGCAACAAATGCTGGGTCAATGCAGTCCTTTTTTACACAGTGCTAAATATCAAATCATTCAAATAGATATGCATAAGTGTACAAAATAAAGAAATTCAAATTTCACATGTCAGCTACAGCATCATCTGGCTCCATTACTGTCAAAATGACTGACTAGTATAATTGAAGATGAAGTAGAATCTTTAATGCTTACAGATCTCCTTAATTGTCTCAGTTCTTACAAACAATATAGATGAAATATGTTTGGTATCTGACAATGTAGGCAGTACCCAATGGCAATGTAGGCAGTATCATCTGACAATGTAGGCAGTACCCTCTGACAATGTAGGCAGTGTTGGCAGTACCATCTGACAATGTAGGCAGTACCATCTGACAATGTAGGCAGTGCCATCTGACAATGTAGGCAGTGTTGGCAGTGCCATCTGACAATGTAGGCAGTGCCATCTGACAATGTAGGCAGTGAAGGTAGTGCCATCTGACAATGTAGGCAGTACCCTCTGACAATGTAGGCAGTGCCATCTGACAATGTAGTCAAACTTAAGCATTGATTTTCTTGCAGGTTCTAGTTACAAAAAAGTGTACATGTTTTTAGATTGTAATCTTGGTAGCCATGTTGAATATGATAATGGCCAATTCATTCGCATTTTATCTGTACCAGTGTTGGTTTAATAATCTATAGTCAATGTACACAAAAAAGTGTGCATGACCAATTGCAGCTAGCTGAACATTACATAAAATCCTTATTTTATTCAGTCCAAATTTCTCATTTTGTTTACCAGTATGGTACAAGCTGTAAAATTTATGCTCACAGTTAAGGCAAAAACAATATAATCTTTCTGCATAAATTCAAAATACATTTTTCTCAAAATCTGAATTTTGTAACATTTACTCCAATTGTGAATTTTTGTTTCCTCAGGTGAAAATCCAGCAACATCATGTATTTAGTAAAAACTATTGGGCAGATCTTGTATACGGATTCAGTGGCTAATGGAAAGAGTTTAGAATGGGGTCAACTTCTCAGTCTTCAATGCAGCCGTTTCACGCTCTTAACAAAACGTGGACATTTGATTTTAAATTGCATTATTTACCTTAACAATATGTTATCATCATTTAATGAGCAGGATTTTCTTTCCCAAAGAAACATCTATCTGCATTTATTTAGTATTGGTATCATATTTTCATTATAGATCCTTCAAAAATAGATTACTACTGCACCTCATTATCAAATAGATACAGACAAATTAAGCCATTTCAGTAAGAACTTCATTTCTGTAATCTAAAAAGGATGAAATAGACTTTTTTGTATTGGCATATATGTGACTACCCAGCAAGGTCAAATCAGAAGACTTCTAACATTTGATCCGATTTCACTTTAAATCAGGAGGATTTTCTTTGAACAGTTTTTAGTATGTATAATGGAAAGAAAAAAACAAATCAAAGGAATTTCAACACATTGAAATTAAATATGATTTAAAGAACATAAGAATATCATCACAACAGTCTGTAGTTTCTATCAATATAGAAATAGTGTAGGTTTGGTTTCTTATCAAACCAGCATTTTTACTTATTCCCAGAGAAGCATATTATCTCCCCTATCTTCATGAAAATATATATGTATCACTTCTAATTGGATACAGATAGGACTGTGTACTTAACTTCAATCTATTGTGCATACCAGTGAAAGTGGGACACATTTTTTCAAGTGTTTCCAACTTCCAACCAGTCAGACAAAGTTTTTCAGGGGCCCCAAGTGGTCTAAGGTACATGCCTTTACACATCGCCAACTTCTCACCTCTGTCCATCTTGGTCCATATTTTGGTCTGGTCAATGTGGGTATGTGAGAAAGCTTGCCAGTAGTTTCTCATAGGTTGGTGGTTCTTCCTGGGTTACTATTTCACCTAAAATTCTGGCTGTCATGTTGTAACTGGGCCGAACCATGTCCTGAATAAAGGCATTCAATCCACAAACCACCACATAAGAGTTCTGATATGAGCTCAAGAAGAAAACTTTGTGATTATGCACCTCCAGAGAAATTCTTGTACATTTTCAAGGACTGTCATTTATATAACAAATTTTGAATGTTTCTTAAGGATTTATATTTTCTGCCTTTATCATTCTTTTTATACAATGAAAACTTTAGCCTCCATACCTTTTGTGCTTTATGTTGTAGTGCTACATGTTTAAATTTATTTGGAAAGGTTTATGCTCCTAAACTATTTTATTTGCAAATCATTATCTTTACATTTTTAGAAGTTAATTTTTAACCTTCAAGTATTGTGTTGATGTGCTGTTAACCCCTATACATACATATATACATGCAAACATACATACAGACAGACAGACAGACAGACAGGCATGGATGCATCCATCCATCCGTCCATCCATCAATCCATCCAACCATGCATGCATACATACATAAATACATACATACATGCATACATACATGCAAGACATTTAAAAGGTATCCCTTCAAGCAGGTCAGTAAGTGTGTATATGCTTTTCTGTTTAATTGTGGAAAATAATGGGTGATACTATTATTTGATAATTTAAAGCAAAATCCTCCTTTAGTGTCAAAATACCAAAAAGTGCATTTAAAACTGACACCCAGTGCACTGGTAAATTTGTTTTATTCTACACTGCTTGCTGACAGAACAGATCAAAATACATAATAATAGATTGTAAAAAGATTAACAGCAGTTACATGCAACAGCAGAGACTGGAGAAATGAATAGTTCTATTTACTGTCTTGTGTTTTGAATCCCTTAACACACAAAGCTGGTACAAGACAGTTCAACAATGATTACAATATCAATAAATTTATGTCCAAATGTAATTCACTGAATTGTACCTTATTGTCACTCATGCCATAATTTCTGTCTTTTTCATTGGTAACTTTCTGAAATATTCAACAAGGCTTTCTGTCAATGAAATGTGAGAAATGTCCTTCCCACCCATACCTGCAAACCAAATTTTGATATTGCCAAATCACCATAGAACTATGAAAGAATGTTCCCAATCTCTTAAATGTCACAAACAAGCATCAAGTTGGTCAAACGACATTATCAGTATGAACACAGATAGTGTATACAGTGGGTAGTTTAAAATAAATACAAGGGAGAGTTTTCACTCATTGACATGAGTTATTGACATGATTTATTGACATGAGTTATTGAAATGAATTATTGACATGAGTTATTGACATATGTGGTGTTGGGGAGAAGTAGTACCTTTGCCTTTCTTCTAGCTACATTGCTGGGTGAAACCAAGCACTGATCTTCACCCAACATTCAACCCTTACTGCTGAAAAAGTACCATAAAATATGAGAGATGCTAACATCCTCCTCCTCTATAAAACTTGAGTGACAGGAGCAGTTTGCATAACTATTGTGGCATTTCCTTGTTGAGCAACATGGGAAAGGTGTTTGCTCAAATTGTCCTGAAAAGACTTCAGAAACTTGTGAATCTTAGCCCCAGAGTGGTATCTAAATGGAAAGGTCCACCATTGACATGGTTTTCTCATGTACACAACTGCAAGAAAAGCACAGGGAACAGAGAAGGCCACTTTAATTGGCCTTCATTGACATCACAAAGGTTTTCAACCTTGTCAGCAGATTAAGTTGAAATTGTTCAAGCTGCCAGAAATGGTCTGATGTCCCTCAATGCTTTGTAGCATGTCTGATGTCCCTCAATGCTTTGTTGCATGATCCATTTGTTCTATGAAAATATGCATGGTACAGTTCAATTTGATGGCTCAGCCTCAGAGACTTTTAAGATACATGATGGAGTCAAGCAGGGATGTGTACTTGCCCCTACACTTTTTGGATATTCTTCTTTCTCCTCCTGAAACACACCTTTATTTCATCAACCATGGGTATCTACCTTCATACATGGTCAGATGGAAAACTCTACAACTTCACACTTTTTGGAGTCCAACAAATTTCTCATCTGTGACAGACACTTTGCTGATTGATGATGTGGTAGTAACACAGCAACCTATATCCAATACCTCATTTTCACAAGCTTCCAGAACTTTGGGCTTACTGTGAACCTAAAAAAGATGGTGAGTCAAGCTGTTGAAAAGCAACTGTCCATCAACATGAACAACTGTGAACTGGAGGTTGCCAGCAAGTTCACATACCTTGGGTCTACCATCACTGACATCCTCCATCTTGATGCTGAGCTTAACTACCACATTGGAAAAGCTGATTCAACAATGTCTAGTCTGAGCAAGAAGCAACAACAAGCTGACTGAACACATCAAACTTCAAGTGTACCAAGTCCACATTATTAGTCATGGCCACTATAATCACACCAAGCAGAGAGGTGAAACAGCTTTCACCTATGGTGTCTGCGATGCATCCTCAGCATAGCTTGGACATGTACACAGAATGGATGATGGGTGTATACCTAAGGACATCCTCTACAGCAGGCTGGCCTCTGGCAAAAGACCACCAGGTCACCTACACCTGTGCTTCACAGATGTGTGCAAAAGAGGCTTCAAGGCTTTGGACAGTGATGTGGACAGCTGGGAAGCACTTGCTCAGGACAAGAGTAGCTGGAGGCATGAACTCAGCCAAAGACTTAATGGAAGTGAGAGACAGCCATTGCAATTGTCAGAGTAGAAAAGAGTCAGCAGAAAAAGTCATGTGAAAAAATATGTAGAAACCCAAGACACTAGCTTTAAGTGTGACAATTGCAACAGAGATTTCCATTCCTGATTGGGTCTCTTCAGCTAGAACAGATGCTGCTTGTCATCTAACTGACTACTTCAGTGTGTAACTCTTTAGTCTTCCAAGAATGAAGGATGCCAATACCAGAAGGCATAAGCTAGGTTGTATAATATGATTTCAGTACCAGAAGGCATATGCTAGGTTCATTTTATTTTAAACACTATTTAATAGTTGGTATACATGTACTTTTTAACCAGGTGGTGTGCACTGGAAGTAAACACTCTTGAGCAATATTAATGATAGACTTAAGATTTTAGCAATTAACAAAATGATCTTAGTTTTCATTGCCTAATTTACGACATAGATATTGACATCAGTATGCTAAGAACATAATACCGAGTAATGATTTATAATTTGATATAAATGAAGTTACAGATGTTTCAATTAATAAATCAGTATGCCTCTGATTAGTTTGATTGATTGATTGATTTTTTAAATTATTTATTGATGTATTTGGACCTCAGCTCATTGAAGTCAGCAACAGTTCTGTTTCTGCAAAATAACCTTTCTGTAAGTCATTGTAGCAAACTTGGTATGCTGCTATATATTGATAAGACCTCCAAAGAGTTTCATTTACAGCTTTCTGTTTGCCAAGGATTGTTGGATTTCAACCAGATTTAACATGCAGCTTTATGATAAGACCTGGAGCGCATTCAGTTTCCATACATCTGCCACATCAGTGACAGGAGTTATGCTTCACTGACTGCCTTTCTTCTGACAGTTTCCATACATCTGCCACATCAGTGACAGGAGTTATGCTTCACAGACTGCCTTTCTTCTGACAGTTTCCATACATCTGCCACATCAGTGACAGGAGTTATGCTTCACTGACTGCCTTTCTTCTGACAGTCTCCATACATCTGCCACATCAATGACAGGAGTTATGCTTCACTGACTGCCTTTCTTCTGACAGTTTCTATACATCTGCCACATCAATGACAGGAGTTATGCTTCACTGACTGCCTTTCTTCTGACAGGTTTTTGCATAATAACTTTGCCAATGTTCTTTGGATTTTGACTAAATTTAGCATATGACTTCATATTGATGAGACCCTGAATGAGCTTATTACAAAACATACATTTTAATGGAGTTATGGCCCCTGACTGCTTATTCATTCTACTGCATGACTTTACTGCAATTTGTTGGATTTGACCCCAATTTGGTGTGCTGTTTTTTATGTTTCCTTGGAGTAGTTTGATTTCCAGCCTTCCGTAATGTCATTTACAGGAGTTATGTCCCATTAATGCCTAACTTCCTGACACTGGTTTATGCAACATCATTTCACTAAAGTTTGTTAAATTTCAAAAAGATCTGGTATGCCATTTTATAACAATGAGGCCATAAATAAGTCTGATCATTTGCAAGTGCTGCATGTCCTCATGACTTTGGCTTTAACAGCAGACCTTTACTTAGGATTCCTTTTTCATTTTAACTTTATTTGCAGCTTTATGTGGAAAGCTATTTGAATGAGTTTAAGGATTTTCTTGCAGTTATTACATTTTTGTTTTGGCTTTAGCATTTCAAGTATTCAAAGCTGTAACAATAACTATAAAGAATATGATTATTTGGTTTCCTAAAAATTTCAGGTGAGAATAACAGACTTACTCTGCATGCACATGTTTACATGACCATGCAAAATTAGAGAGCATTTAATATTTGAGACAGGAATCTGCTTCACATGAATTGTGGTGGTAATGTATGTACAATGTTTTATTCAAATACCCATGGTTAACATCAGACCTTATTGGTAAAATCATATTTGTTGTATAATATTAAGTGAAAACACTGAATGCTGCCATAAGACAACCATTATTTAACATGTAAATACTGTGCATATCAAATACTTACATTTTTGCACCTAAATAACCAGAGATCTCATCATGTTATTTTCTTTTTCATACACTAACAAATATTTGCAGGAATCAAGGCATTCATGCTTTGCAAAATTTTGACATATTGGTTGCTGTGTTTGTCTGTATACTTGATATTTCCTCATGCTTTAGACACTAATGGATTACATTAGATGCCAAACGGATTACATAAGACACTAAATGGATTACACTGGACACTAATGGATTACATTGGACACTAATGGATTACATTAGATGTTAAATGGATTACATAAGACACTAAATGGATTACATAAGACACTAAATGGATTACACTGGACACTAATGGATTACACTGGACACTAATGGATTACATTGCACACTAAATGGACTACATTAGACACTAAATGGATTACACTGGACACTAATGGATTACATTGGACACTAATGGATTACATTACACACTAAATGGACTACATTAGACACTAAATGGATTACACTGGACACTAATGGATTACATTGGATACTAATGGATTACATTAGATGCTAAATGGATTACATAAGACAATAAATGGATTACATAAGACACTAAATGGATTACACTGGACACTAATGGATTACATTGGACACTAATGGGGGTTACATTAGACACTAAGTGGATTACATTAGACACTAAGTGGATTACATTGGACAATAAATGGATTACATTAGACACTAATGTATTACATTAGACACTAAATGGATTACATTGGACACTAAATGGATTACATTAGACACTTAAAGGATTACGTTAGACACTAAATGGGTTACATTACAAACTAAATGGATTACATTAGACACTAAGTGGATTACATTGAACACTAAATGGATTACATTAGATGCTAAATGGATTACATAAGACACTAAATGGATTACATAAGACACTAAATGGATTACACTGGACACTCATGGATTACATTGGACACTAATGGATTACATTGGACACTAATGGGGGTTACATTAGACACTAAGTGGATTACATTAGACACTAAATGGGTTACATTAGACACTAAGTGGATTACATTGAACACTAAATGGATTACATTAGATGCTAAACGGATTACATAAGACACTAAATGGATTACACTGGATACTCATGGATTACATTGGACACTAATGGATTACATTGGACACTAAATGGATTACAATAGGCACTAATGTATTACATTGGACACTAAATGGATTACATTAGATGCTAAACAGATTAGATAAGACACTAAATGGATTACACTGGACACTAACAGATTACATTGGACACTAATGGATTACATTGTACACTAACAGATTACATTGGACACTAAATGGATTACATTAGACACTAAGTGGATTACAGTGGACACTAAATGGATTATATTAGACACTAAATGGATTACATTAGACACTAAATGGATTACAGTGGACACTAAATGGATTACATTAGACACTAAATGGGTTACATTACAAACTAAATCGATTACATTAGACACTAATGGATTACAGTAGACACTAAATGGATTACATTAGACACTAAATGGATTACATTAGACACTAAATGGATTACATTGGACACTAAATGGATTACATTAGACACTAAATGGATTACATTAGACACTAAATGGATTACAGTGGACGCTAAATGGATTACATTAGACACTAAATGGGTTACATTACAAACTGAATCAATTACATTAGACACTAATGGATTACAGTAGACACTAAATGGATTACATTGGACACTAAATGGATTACATTAGACACTAAATGGGTTACATTACAAACTAAATCGATTACATTAGACACTAATGGATTAAGTAGACATTAATGGATTATATTAGACACTAAATGGATTACATTAGACACTAAATGGATTACATTAGACACTAATGTATTACATTAGACACTAAATGGATTACATTGGACATTACAAACTTAATCGATTACATTAGACACTATTGGATTACAGTAGACACTAAATAGATTATATTAGACACTAAATGGATTACATTAGACACTAAATGGATTACATTGGACACTAAAAGGATTACATTAGACACTAAATGGATTACATTACATACTAAATGGATTACATTAGACACTAATGGATTACATTAGACACTAAATGGATTACATTGGACACTAAATGGATTACATTAGACACTAAATGAATTACATTAGACACTAATGTATTACATAAGACACTAAATGCATTACATTGGACATTACAAACTTAATTGATTACATTAGACACTAATGGATTACAGTAGACACTAAATGGATTATATTAGACACTAAATGGATTACATTAGACACTAAATGGATTACATTGGACACTAAAAGGATTACATTAGACACTAAATGGATTACATTAGATACTAAATGGATTACATTAGACACTAATGGATTACATTAGACACTAAATGGATTACAATGGACACTAAAAGGATTACATTACACACTAAATGGATTACATTAGACACTAATGGATTACATTAGACACTAAATGGATTACATTAGTTTCATTTAAGTTAACTTTTGATTTTCAACAGATTGTTAGCAGTACTGGTCATAGACCAGAAGAGCTTTATGTATGGTTTGTTGTCTGTCATTCTGTTAGCACAAGTTTCTTATTGCTAATCCTCCTAAATTCTTCCAGGATTGCCATGCCAATGTGACCACTGCAATGACCATCTTGAAAATCTTGTTATTGCCACTGATCATATTGCCATGGAGTTTTAACTAGACTTCTTATGATGACTAGTTGGGTCCTAAATGAAAATGGTGCTGATCTAATGGCCAATATGGCTGCCACAGTGGCCATCTTAAAAATCTTGGTATTGATAATCCTCCTGGATTAAAATTAATATTTCCAAGGGCTTTTCACCAAAAGACTTCTTATGATGCATAACTGGTCCAAAATGAAAATGGTATAAATCAGATGTCCTGTATAACTACAATGATGGCTATCTTGAAAATATTGTTATCACTTCTCCTCCCAAGAGGATGATTGTATCAACATGAGGATTTTCCTAAACAATTTCTTATGATGTCTTAAGTTGGTCCTAATGGTATAGTAGCCATCTTTCAACTCTTGTTATCACAATTTCTCATTAATGGATGATCATATTATCATGGGGTTTTCAGTGAAAGATAATTTGATGTCTAGTTAGTTTATAATGAAAATGATATTGATTCATATTTTAATATGACTGCCACAGTAGCCATTTTGAAAATCTTGTTATCACTACTTCTCTTTGATGGATGTTCATATCAACATTATGCTTCATCAAAAGGCTTCTTATGATGTTTAGTATGATACAATAAAAATGGTGCCAGTCTGATGTCCAATATAGTCAGCATGGCACCAAATTTGAAAATATTCTTATTATTGTTCCTCTGAGATAGAAAGTCATATCAACATGGGGTTTCTACCAAACGACCTTTGATGAAACTTAAATGAAAATAGTGCTGACTTGATATCCAATATGTCCACCACAGCACCTACTTTGAAAATCTTTTTATCAGTGAAGAATGTAAAAGATAGTTTCAAAATTCCTTTCAGCCATAAGAGTGTTAGTCCCTTTGAGTGACTCTTGTATTATATTAATATAGATGTGAATACAAAAGACTAATTTGACACATATGTGTATGCAAAAGACTAATTTGACATAGATGTGTATGCAAAAGACTAATATGACATGTGTATGCAAAAGACAAATATGACTGATGGGTATGCAAAATACTAATTTGACATAGATGTGTATGCGTAAGACTAATTTGACTTAGATGTGTATGCATAAGACTAATTTTACATAAATGTGTATGGAAAAGACTAATATGACATAGATGTGTATGCATAAGACTAATTTGACTTAGATGTGTATGCATAAGACTAATTTTACATAGATGTTTATGGAAAAGACTAATATGACACAGATGTGTATGCAAAAGACAATTATGACAGATGGGTATGCAAAAGACTAATTTAACATAGATGTGTATGCATAAGACTAATTTTACATAGATGTGTATGGAAAAGACTAACATGACATAGATGTGTATGCAAAAGACTAATATGACATAGATGGGTAAGCAGAAGACTAATTTGACATAGATGTGTATGGAAAAGACTAACATGACATAGATGTGTATGCAAAAGACTATTATGACATAGATGGGTAAGCAGAAGACTAATTTGACATAGATGTGTATGCATAAGACAAATTTGAGATAGATGTGTATGCAAAAGACTAATATTACATAGGTTGGCATCTGTTAGTCTCGAGAGATGATGGAAGTGCACCCATGAGATGTCCTGGTTGGTGGTTGTGCAGCATCTGCTTTGGCTATGTAGCCCAACATGGGAGTGGCAGTCCTTGCTGCACTTGAAGATTGAGTCTGATGTGGGTTGGAGCTGCTTCTTCTTCCTCTGTGATTGCTTTTCATCAGCTAGCATGCGTAGCTTGTCCAGAGCAAGCTCTTTCCAGGTGATGACATTGATGTCAAGGGATTTCGTGTCATGTTTGCAGACATCCTTGAAGCAGAGATGTGGTTGTCCCATTGACCTTTTGCCAGAGACAAGTTTAGAATAAAGAATAACTTTGAGGATCCATCCGTCATCCATCTGACGTACATGGCCCAGCCATCTGATGCGATGTTGGTGGAGGAGCGTGACATTGCTGGGAGTCTTGGCATGTTCAAGCACCGTATTTGTTACTTGATCACTTCAGGTAATCCTGAGCATGAGTCAGAGGCATTGCATGTGAACGGAACTCAGTCTTTTCTCTTGTGAGGCATACAAAGTCTAGGTTTCTCTGGCATACAGGAGAGTGCTTAGCATGCAGGCACAGTACATGGAGATCTTAGCTTTCAGGGTCAGCATGCTGTTGTTCCACACTCTCTGTGACAACCTGGAGAGAGTTGTTGATGCCTTTCCAATCCACTTATTGAGTTCAGCATTGAGAAAGTGGTTGTTGGTGATGGTGGAGCTGAGGTACGTGAACTGACTGACTACTTCAAGTTTGTAGTTGTTGATGATGATGCTTGGGGGTCCACATCCTGAGCCATCATGTTTGTTTTCTTTAGGCTGATGGTCAACCAAAACTCACTGCATGCTTTAACAAAGTGGTCCATCAGGCACTGTAGCTTAGCTTCTGTTTGAGTGGCTAGAGCTGCATTGTCTGTGAAGAGCATGTCCCTGATGGTTGCTTCATGCACTTTGCTCTTTGCCTTCAGTCATGCCAGGTTAAACAGTCTGTTGTCTGATTGCGTATGCAGGTAGATCCCTTCTGTGAACATCCCAAAGGCATGCTTGAGCAGGACAGTGAAGAAGATGCTGAAGAGTGTGGGGGCAAGGACTCACCCTGTTTCACTCTGCCGCGGATGTCAAAGGGGTCAGACATTGAGCCACTGTACTGCACTGTGCCTTTCATGTCATCTTGGAAGGACTGGATCATACTTAGTAGCTTTGGAGGGTATCCAGTCTTTGCCAGGATTGTGAAGAGTCCATCTCTGCTGACCAGATCAAACACCTTGGTGAGGTCTATAAAGACCAGGAAGAGGGGTCTGTGTTGTTCTCTGCATTTCTCCTGCAGTTGCCTGATGGAGAAGATTATGTTGATTGTGGACCTCTCTGCACTGAACCCGCACTGTGACTCTGGATACACTTTGTCAGCAAGCATCTGCAGTCTGTTCAGGATGATGTGTGTGAAGACTTTACCCATGATGCTGAGAAGGGATATGCCCCTGTAGTTGTTGCAGTCACTTATGTCACCCTTGTTCTTGTACAGGGTTATGATGTTGGCATCTCCCCTGTCCTGAGGCACTACACCCTCATCCCAGCACTGGCAGAGGAGGTCATGCAGGTGTGTGAGCAGCACACTGCAGCTGCACTTGATGACTTCTGCTGGGATGCCATCCTTCCCTGGGGCTTTACCTAAGGACAGTTTCTTTAAGGTCTTCTTTAGTTCAACTACAGTAGGTTTCTCATCCAGTTCAGCCATGAGAGGGAGGTTTTCAATGGTGTTGAAGTCATTGTTGGTCATTTGGTTCTCTCTGGAGTACAGTTCAGAGTAGCACTCCTCCCAGTGCTCCATCTGCTTGCCCATGTAGTGGATGGTATAGCCTGTGGCCAACTTCCGTGGTGCTGTCACTTTCTTCATGGGACCCATTGCTTTCTTTTTGCCATCATACATGCCTCTGATGTTTCCGATATCTGCTGCTGACTGGATACTCTGACAGAGCTGAAGCCAGTATTCACTGGCACACTGCCGTGCTAACCTCTGCACTTTGCTTCTGGTAGACCTGTATGCCTGTAGTGTCTTCTGGCAGGGGTATCATTTGTATTCCAGGTGAGCACTGCAGTGCTCTTCTATGGCTGGCATGAGTGTGATGGCGTTAGCCTCAAACCAGTTGTTGTTCTTTGACTGCTTCTTACCAAAGATCCATGTTGCTGTGTTGTACACAGTCTCTCTGACGTGATCCCATCTCTCTTTGGCACTGCCATTGGGAGGTTCTGAATCAAATGTCTTGGAGAGGGCATAGGAGAATTCTTCAGGCTTGTATGGATATAAAATTTCTCACATCAATGCATGGTTTACCCTCATGCCTATAGCGGTGGATCTTCTTTTGGCTGGAGCTTCATTTTGCAGCACACCAGCGAGTGGTCAGTGTTGCAGTTAGTGCTGTGGAAGGTACAGGTAAGAAGCACACACTTCATGGCAGACCATCTCATAATAATCAAGTCCAGCTGGTGCCAGTGTTTGGACCGAGGATGCCTCCAAGACACTTTATGCTGTGGCTTTGTCTGAAAGAATGAATTGGTGATGCTGAGGTCATGGTACAAGCACATCTCTAGGAGATGCTGCCTGCTGCAACTACTGCACCAAGCAGTAACAAAAGAAAACCAGCAAGGAAACCTTCAGTCCTCAAGCTAGGTACCTGGAATGTCTGGACCATGCTGACTGGGCTCTCAGATGATCTTCAGGCAATCAGCATCATTCAAATGACTTCAGTCATCAATATAAATGTTGATTTCACTGACAAACAACAATACATAAATGTTGATTTCACTGACAAACAACAATACATAAATGTTTATTTCACTGACAAACAGCAATACATAAATGCTGATTTCACTGACAAACAACAATAATAATGATGATGATCTGCAAAAGTCATTTACTCAGGAAAATACTTAATTTTTATACAAAGCTTAACAAAGTTTTAAAGTTTACTGAAAAAAGTATTCATGAGCTCTTTGTTTTCTAACATATTTGATTGCACATGGTGCTACTGTGTGCAAATGCTGTGAATGAGAAAGGGATATAAGATCAGAATAGAGTTTGTTGATAAATACTTTAGATGTTTATCAGCTTATATAGAAGCAATCCAGTTTAAATGAGACAGTGTTCATAATGGAGCGTTCATTCATACTGAAAAGTCAATGACTGTTTACTTAAGCAGCAAGCTTTGTATGATATCATTGTATGATATCATTGTATGATATCATTGTATGATATCATTGCTAGGATGAACAGTATTGTAATATCACAATCTACTTTGTATAAATCAGTATCATCACTAGGGTTGGTGTCACCCAGTGCGGTAACTCATGGTGTCACCCCCATGGACCTCCTTCCTGCACAAAAATTCAAATATTTTATAGACAGTCATTTTGGTGTCACCCACTTTGATGGTGTCACCTGGTACGGCCTGCACTCCCCTAGTGATGCCACTGATAGAAATCATACATAATGTTGAAAATGATGATGGTAATGAATATAACCATTATGTATATTATTGTTAGTAGAAGTATTGTTTAATAATAATAATAATAATAGCCATTATGACATAATGGTAACCATCACAATCATTGTTAATAATAATAATAATAATAATAATATTATTATTATTATTATTATTATTATTATTATTATTATTATTTTAATTTAATTGTTTTAATTTAGTATTATCAATAAATAAGGAAAATTCAAAGCAAAACTGAAAATATATAAGGCTGTTATGTTTAAGAAAATATATTGACAATTACATGGCATGCAATAACTAAAACAGTGCCATATAATTGAAAACGTTTAAACTCAACATTTACCTCAGTCTTCTCATGAAGGTGTGGCTGATGCATATGTAAGACACTGATAATGTGTGAACATTGTACAATGTTATAATAATAATAATAATAATAATAATAATGGTATTTATCCAGGGGAACATAACTAGCTAACAGCTGGTTTACAATAATAATAATAATAATCATATTTACCCACAGGAACATAACTAGATAACAACTAGTTTTCATTATGGCCCAACAATTCAAAGAAATGTACAGGAAATATATTATATAATTAGTTTTAAAAAACTACAATTTCAACTGCCTAAAAGAAAACAAATATAAGAGAAGACAAATGCATGTTAAACAAGGTCAACATAACTTTTATCACAAAGTTATATCAGAGATACCACATAACATGTTAGACAGTCATGCATTCAGGATTACTAATTAAAATATTTGAAGAGATATAATTTCTTAAAAGCTGAAACATCAGGTACTTGTTTATTATCATGTTACAAAATGTTCCATAAAATTAAACCAGCTTAACAAAAAGTTAAAAGATCTGTCTGAACGTTTGGTATATCTAAAACATTGTTTTCAGTTAACTAAGTATTTCTTGTGCTAGTGTTCCTTACAAACATAAAAATATTGACATACTCTGGTGCTAAATTATTAATTTGCTTATGTCTTTTACCTTTCATTATCATGGAATTTAAGACATGTCTTCGTTAATTATATCTGACAATTTAGGTAAAACACACTTAGCTTTGTTGTGATATTGTTTGAGACTGCTACACATATTTATATGATGCAGAAATTGATATTTCAACTGGACATATGCATGGGATGCATTTCTATCATCTACAATGACTACAATTCAACTAGGCATATGCATGGGATGCATTTCTACCATCTACAGTGACTACAGTTCAACTGGACATATGCATGGGATGCATTTCTACCATCTACAATGACTACAATTCAACTGGACATATGCATGGGATGCATTTATACCATCTGCAATGACTACGATTCAACTGGACATATGCATGGGATGCATTTCTACCATCTACAATGACTACAATTCAACTGTACATACACATGGGATGCTTTTCAACCATCTACAATGACTATAATTCAACTGGACATACACATGGGATGATTTTCTCCCATCTACAATGACTGTAATTCAACTGGAAATACACATGGGATGCATTTCTACCATCTACAATGACTATAATTCAACTGGACATACACATGGGATGCTTTTCTACCATCTACAATGACTATAATTCAACTGGACATACACATGGGATGATTTTCTACCATCTACAATGACTACAGTTCAACTGGACATACACATGGGATGCTTTTCTACCATCTACAATGACTACAGTTCAACTGGACATACACATTGGATGCATTTCTACCATTTACAATGACTGCAGTTCAACTGGACATACACATGGGATGCTTTTCTCCCATCTACAATGACTACAGTTCAACTGGACATACATATGGGATGCTTTTCAACCATCTACAATGGCTATAATTCAACTGGACATACACATTGCATGGTTTTCTACCATCTACAATGACTACTGTTCAACTGGACATACACATGGATGCATTTCTACCATCTACAATGACTACAGTTCAACTAGACATACACATGTGATGCTTTTCTACCATCTACAGTGACTACAGTTCAACTGGACATACACATGGGATGCATTTCTAGTATCTACAATGACTACAATTCAACTGGACATATGCATGGGATGATTTTCTCCCATCTACAATGACTGCAGTTCAACTGTACATACACATGGGATGCTTTTCTACCATCTACAATGACTGTAATTCAGCTGGACATACACATGTGATGCTTTTCTACCATTTAGAATGACAACAGTTCAACTGGACATACACATGTGATGCTTTTCTACCATCTACAGTGACTACAGTTCAACTGGACATACATATGGGATGCTTTTCTACCATTTAGAATGACAACAGTTCAACTGGACATACACATGTGATGCTTTTCTACCATCTACAGTGACTACAGTTCAACTGGACATACACATGTGATGCTTTTCTACCATTTAGAATGACAACAGTTCAACTGGACATACACATGTGATGCTTTTCTACCATCTACAGTGACTACAGTTCAACTGGACATACACATGGGATGCATTTCTACCATCTACAATGACTGTAATTCAACTGGACATACACATGTGATGCTTTTCTACCATTTAGAATGACAACAGTTCAACTGGACATACACATGTGATGCTTTTCTACCATCTACAGTGACTACAGTTCAACTGGACATACACATGGGATGCATTTCTACCATCTACAATGACTGTAATTCAACTGGACATACACATGTGATGCTTTTCTACCATTTAGAATGACAACAGTTCAACTGGACATACACATGTGATGCTTTTCTACCATCTACAGTGACTACAGTTCAACTGGACATACACATGGGATGCATTTCTACCATCTACAATGACTGTAATTCAACTGGACATACACATGTGATGCTTTTCTACCATTTAGAATGACAACAGTTCAACTGGACATACACATGTGATGCTTTTCTACCATCTACAGTGACTACAGTTCAACTGGACATATGCATGGGATGATTTTCTACCATCTACAATGACTACAGTTCAACTGGAAATACACATGGGATGATTTTCTACCATCTACAATGACTATAATTCAACTGGACATATGCATGGGATGATTTTCTCCCATCTACAATGACTACAGTTCAACTGGAAATACACATGGGATGATTTTCTACCATCTACAATGACTACAGTTCAACTAGACATACACATGGGATGCATTTCTAACAATGACTACAATTCAACTGGACATATGCATGGGATGCTTTTCTACCATCTACAATGACTGTAATTCAACTGGACATACACATGTGATGCTTTTCTACAATTTAGAATGACAACAGTTCAACTGGACATACACATGGGATGCATTTCTACCATCTACAATGACTACAGGTCAACTGGACATACACATGGGATGCTTTTCTACCATTTAGAATGACAACAGTTCAACTGGACATACACATGGGATGCATTTCTACCATCTACAATGACTACAGTTCAACTGGACATACACATGGGATGCTTTTCTACCATTTAGAATGACAACAGTTCAACTGGACATACACATGGGATGCATTTCTACCATCTACAATGACTACAGTTCAACTGGACATACACATGGGATGCTTTTCTACCATTTAGAATGACAACAGTTCAACTGGACATACACATGGGATGCATTTCTACCATCTACAATGACTACAGTTCAACTGGACATACACATGGGATGCTTTTCAACCATCTACAATGACTATAATTCAACTGGACATATGCATGGGATGATTTTCTCCCATCTACAATGACTGCAGTTCAACTGTACATACACATGGGATGCTTTTCAACCATCTACAATGACTATAATTCAACTGGACATACACATGGGATGATTTTCTCCCATCTACAATGACTGTAATTCAACTGGACATACACATGGGATGCTTTTCTACCATCTACAATGACTACAGTTCAACTGGACATACACATGGGATGCATTTCTAGTATCTACAATGACTACAATTCAACTGGACATATGTATGGGATGCTTTTCTACCATCTACAATGACTGTAATTCAACTGAACATACACATGTGATGCTTTTCTACCATTTAGAATGACAACAGTTCAACTGGACATACACATGGGATGCATTTCTACCATCTACAGTGACTACAGTTCAACTGGACATACACATGGGATGATTTTCTACCATCTACAATGACTGTAATTCAACTGGACATACACATGTGATGCTTTTCTACCATCTACAGTGACTACAGTTCAACTGGACATACACATGGGATGCATTTCTACCATCTACAGTGACTACAGTTCAACTGGACATACACATGGGATGATTTTCTACCATCTACAATGACTGTAATTCAACTGGACATACACATGTGATGCTTTTCTACCATTTAGAATGACAACAGTTCAACTGGACATAAACATGGGATGCATTTCTACCATCTGCAATGACTACAATTCAACTGGACATACACATGGGATGATTTTCTCCCATCTACAATGACTACAGTTCAACTGGAAATACACATGGGATAATTTTCTACCATCTACAATGACTACAGTTCAACTAGACATACACATGGGATGCATTTCTAACAATGACTACAATTCAACTGAACATATGCATGGGATGCTTTTCTACCATCTACAATGACTGTAATTCAACTGGACATACACATGTGATGCTTTTCTACAATTTAGAATGACAACAGTTCAACTGGACATACACATGGGATGCATTTCTACCATCTACAATGACTACAGTTCAACTGGACATACACATGGGATGCTTTTCTACCATTTAGAATGACAACAGTTCAACTGGACATACACATGGGATGCATTTCTACCATCTACAATGACTACAGTTCAACTGGACATACACATGGGATGCTTTTCTACCATTTAGAATGACAACAGTTCAACTGGACATACACATGGGATGCATTTCTACCATCTACAATGACTACAGTTCAACTGGACATACACATGGGATGCTTTTCTACCATTTAGAATGACAACAGTTCAACTGGACATACACATGGGATGCATTTCTACCATCTACAATGACTACAGTTCAACTGGACATACACATGGGATGCTTTTCTACCATTTAGAATGACAACAGTTCAACTGGACATACACATGGGATGCATTTCTACCATCTACAATGACTACAGTTCAACTGGACATACACATGGGATGCTTTTCTACCATTTAGAATGACAACAGTTCAACTGGACATACACATGGGATGCATTTCTACCATCTACAATGACTACAGTTCAACTGGACATACACATGGGATGCTTTTCTACCATTTAGAATGACAACAGTTCAACTGGACATACACATGGGATGCATTTCTACCATCTACAATGACTACAGTTCAACTGGACATACACATGGGATGCTTTTCTACCATTTAGAATGACAACAGTTCAACTGGACATACACATGGGATGCTTTTCAACCATCTACAATGACTATAATTCAACTGGACATACACATGGGATGATTTTCAACCATCTACAATGACTATAATTCAACTGGACATACACATGGGATGATTTTCTCCCATCTACAATGACTGTAATTCAACTGGACATACACATGGGATGCTTTTCTATCATCTACAATGACTACAGTTCAACTGGACATACACATGGGATGCATTTCTAGTATCTACAATGACTACAATTCAACTGGACATATGTATGGGATGCTTTTCTACCATCTACAATGACTGTAATTCAACTGGACATACACATGTGATGCTTATCTACCATTTAGAATGACAACAGTTCAACTGGACATACACATGGGATGCATTTCTACCATCTACAGTGACTACAGTTCAACTGGACATACACATGGGATGATTTTCTACCATCTACAATGACTGTAATTCAACTGGACATACACATGTGATGCTTTTCTACCATCTACAGTGACTACAGTTCAACTGGACATACACATGGGATGCATTTCTACCATCTACAGTGACTACAGTTCAACTGGACATACACATGGGATGATTTTCTACCATCTACAATGACTGTAATTCAACTGGACATACACATGTGATGCTTTTCTACCATTTAGAATGACAACAGTTCAACTGGACATAAACATGGGATGCATTTCTACCATCTTGCAATGACTACAATTCAACTGGACATACACATGGGATGATTTTCTCCCATCTACAATGACTACAGTTCAACTGGAAATACACATGGGATAATTTTCTACCATCTACAATGACTACAGTTCAACTAGACATACACATGGGATGCATTTCTAACAATGACTACAATTCAACTGGACATATGCATGGGATGCTTTTCTACCATCTACAATGACTGTAATTCAACTGGACATACACATGTGATGCTTTTCTACAATTTAGAATGACAACAGTTCAACTGGACATACACATGGGATGCATTTCTACCATCTACAATGACTACAGTTCAACTGGACATACACATGGGATGCTTTTCTACCATTTAGAATGACAACAGTTCAACTGGACATACACATGGGATGCATTTCTACCATCTACAATGACTACAATTCAACTGGACATACACATGGGATGCTTTTCAACCATCTACAATGACTGTAATTGAACTGGACATATGCATGGGATGGTTTTCTACCATCTACAATGACTGTAATTGAACTGGACATATGCATGGGATGGTTTTCTACCATCTACAATGACTGTAATTCAACTGGACATATGCATGGGATGGTTTTCTACCATCTACAATGACTGTAATTCAACTGGACATATGCATGGGATACTTTTCTACCATCTACAATGACTACAGTTCAACTGGACATACATATGGGATGCTTTTCAACCATCTACAATGGCTATAATTCAACTGGACATACACATTGCATGGTTTTCTACCATCTACAATGACTACTGTTCAACTGGACATACACATGGATGCATTTCTACCATCTACAATGACTACAATTCAACTGGACATACACATGGGATCCATTTCTACCTTCTACAATGACTGTAATTGAACTGGACATATGCGTGGGATACTTTTCTACCATCTACAATGACTACATTTCAACCGGACATACACATGTGATGCTTTTCTACCATTTAGAATGACAACAGTTCAACTGGACATATGCATGGGATGGTTTTCTACCATCTACAATGACTGTAATTCAACTGGACATATGCATGGGATACTTTTCTCCCATCTACAATGGCTACAGTTCAACTGGACATACATATGGGATGCTTTTCAACCATCTACAATGACTATAATTCAACTGGACATACACATTGCATGGTTTTCTACCATCTACAATGACTACTGTTCAACTGGACATACACATGGATGCATTTCTACCATCTACAATGACTGTAATTCAACTGGACATACACATGTGATGCTTTTCTACCATTTAGAATGACAACAGTTCAACTGGACATACACATGGGATGCATTTCTACCATCTACAATGACTACAGTTCAACTGGACATACACATGGGATGCTTTTCTACCATCTACAATGACTGTAATTCAACTGGACATACACATGTGATGCTTTTCTACCATTTAGAATGACAACAGTTCAACTGGACATACACATGGGATGCATTTCTACCATCTACAATGACTACAATTCAACTGGACATACACATGGGATCCATTTCTACCTTCTACAATGACTGTAATTGAACTGGACATATGCATGGGATACTTTTCTATCATCTACAATGACTACAATTCAACTGGACATACACATTGGATGCATTTCTACCATCTACAATGACTACAGTTCAACTGGACATACACATGGGATGTATTTCTACCATCAACAATGACTACAGGTCAACTGGACATGCACATGGGATGCATTTCTACCATCTACAATGACTACAGGTCAACTGGACATACACATGGGATGCATTTCTACCATCTACAATGACTACAGGTCAACTGGACATATGCATGGAATGCTTTTTATGTTCAACAATGACTATAAGAAACTGCAGTGGTTGACAAACTTAAAACATGGTTTTTCTAAAATAAAATATTATTCATTAAGAATTATATAAATGAAAATGTTCTTCAAAGGTTAATAATTTGGTTTTAATATTTGTCTGGAAGATTAATAAATCAACCTGATTTGTAATTTTATTTCATGCACAGCACAACCTATTCTCCTAAACTTTGGTTTTTTTCTTCTTCTTAATTATGCCACGTTTAATGTGAAAATCATTCATACTTAAAGAAAATTTTTGCTAAACATTCATTTTAAGAAGAAATGTGAATATACATGTATATCATTTAATTGGAACTGGTAGTATCTTTAATCTTCAGATCATCACATAAAAGGATGTTATTTTCATAGCTTATAGTAGATTCAGGTGCTAGTAGCCATGAGGGTCATTTATAAATACATACTGATCTTTGATACGAACTAATACATGAAACTTTTTAAAACCTCACAAGAAACTTCAATAATAATAATAATAATAATAATAATAATAATAATAGCTTATTTTTAGAAGGTAATTCAAATTAACATTACTGTTAAAGTTACCTTATTTAATAAACTATTTAGTCCTTTCTGTTTCAAATGTGTAAAAATTATATATACTATTTACAATATTGACAACATTACAATATAATATAAATTGTCAGTGTGTTATAAACCAGATGTTGCTAAACAGGCAAGAGAAACATATTTCTTTAAATAACTTTTGATTATTGCTTTTTATTTATGTATTTACTCTGAGATTTTCCTCCACTGTCAGCTTGCATCAATATTGTTACAATATATACTTTCTTACAAGACAAGTCCAACTACAAGGAACATTAACACTGAACTGCCTTCACATAACACACCTGCAGATATGGGTCTTTTTCTTTTTCCTACTGATTGACACTAACAAGCTGCATAGAAAGATCAAGTCTTAAAAGGTCACAAAGCTATTGTTTCAATCATACATAGAAAGATCAAGTCTTAAAAGGTCACAAAGCTATTGTTTCAATCATACATAGAAAGATCAAGTCTTAAAAGGTCACAAAGCTTTTGTTTCAATCATACACACTATGCTCATTAATGTAAGTTTGTGATTATTTGTTGAATTTATTTGTTTTAAATTCATGCTTGAATACATTTCTTAAATATCATACAATTGATATAGTGTAAGAATGTCACGCAATATTTAATTGATATGAATGTGTTTGGATTTTGTGGATTGTATGTGATAGAAATCATGTATTGAAAGAATTTCATGCATTACTCTGATACAAAATATGGGAATCAATGTACATGTCTTCAGTGATGTGTAGCATGTATGCTAAGAATTGATTTTACTATGTCTATGTCAATGAATTGCTAGTTAGCAAGTAATTTAATTAAGACAATACATACAGTCCATTAATTCATTTGTGTTATTAAGTTATGCATTCTCTTAACCAACAAAATTGGCATGAGTTGACCAACCTCATTCAGCTAGCAATTTAGAGTCCATATTGGGATGCATTAGTTTATCTAAGTGGTCTAATTATGTCATTGGTCCAGTTAGGATTACAGAAAGCAACCAAGGGAAGAGACATTTATTTGATGATAATAGGCTGTGTGTGTATCAGGCTGTGAACTGACCACATTAGCTTAGTTCTGTTAAATTATGATTAGATTATATGTGATATTAAAAGAGTGGAAATGTTGTTCAATCTCAGGAAAAGAAAAAGTTGACAAATATTTAGATTGCATATTAAATATATTTGAAGCTCCACACCTGTATTACACAGTGGGAAGAAGTGCCAACAAACCAAATTATGGTTGATAACCAAATGAGGTTGGAGAGAGAGAGAGAGAGAGAGAGAGAGAGAGAAATATGGCAATGCTGACCTGTCACCAAAAGTGATTTAAAACAGGACTGAAGCAATTAGGCTATGCTGACATGCCAGCAATTTGATATTGATCATTCACCTGATTCTATGATGAAATTTGCTTTATCAGTATAACAGAATGGCTAATTTCTTATCAATTTTATAAATTAAATTCTGTTTCTAAGAGAAAGTGTATCATTCAGATATCATGTTCAATTTAATTTTCTTTATGTAATTGATTAAATTGTTATATTTTACATACGGGGGCTCATGCTGTTCTATACTATATCTTTCCTCAAATCTCTGTTATTCCATTCATTAATTTCATTTTTTTTTATTTTATTGTTTACTTGATACAGGCATAATCTCCTAGAACAATAATCAAAGCATCATAACAAGTGGGGATCATATTTCACCTCAATCACAGTTATCATTGACTTTGTCTCAGCAGTTAACAGTCATTCATATTCATTTAAAGAGATGATTCTTTTTAATTTCATCTCCTTTAATTTTACAATAATAACAAAAACTTGCTTTGATTTTTACTTTTTTAAAGAAATTTGTATCAATAAATGCATCTTTTCCATCCTTCTTGATCAAAACACTTTATTTTAACAATAATAATATGGCTGTTAGTTTGGTCAAGAGTTTGGGTCAGGAGTTTGGGTCAAGGACTGTCATGTCACCCAGTGTTGTCACCTGCTGGAAACATGATCATGATGTGATTGTTTTATTAATAGAAAGAGAGTTTAAACTGTAAATGTTTTATTATGGGATGGAAAACTATTTGTAGTTTGTGACCAAATATGAAGATTAAAATATGGTTTTAAATTTGTAAAATCTTCAGTCAGTTGTTATTAGTATGTTAATGTTTTTGCAATAAATTTTTAAACATAAAAAGTTAATACTTTCTGTCGTATGCTACTTTTTTTAGTGTTGTTGTAATTTTTGTTTTGGTCTTAAGGTTTTATAGCTATATTGTGAATTGTGTCTTTCATTTTTTTTTGTAAATAGATGCATATACCATCTTGTTGTTTGTGTCTAGAAATGTATTCGAATTGACACCTGATATATAAAAGGACACTTTTTAGACATATTGAAGGAGAAGAGTGGAAATGATAGTGCTGAAGACAAAACTAATTTATCTCAGTTTATTCTATCAACATCAAAAAGAGAACTTGGAGCATGTCCTTTTCAAGATGGGCACTTGAAATATAATCATACTTTGAACTGCTCTATCCCAAGCCTGTTATAGCAAATTGATATTGACTGATGGCCAGGGTCTATAAATATTGTGTGTAATACATTGCTTTTTCAGCAGGAAAACACTGTTCACTTTACCAGATTTTAAGATGTAGCATAATAACAATTAACACTAATAATAATACTGATGATGTGTTTAGTTAAAGAGGGTGATAAAATTGAATGGAATTTTATCTGCATGGATTGGTTACTTGAAAATCAATACAAGCTAAGCACAATCAAATTGTATCTCACTTCAGCTATTAAATTTTTCTCATGCATACATAAAGTGTTGTTATGGCAACACCAACACTTTTGTTCATGTATGTTAATATTTTAGTGCCATTGAAATTAGGAAAAATCTTATCAATGAGACATATTCGTTAAATATAACTTTATAAAGTACTTTGTTGTAAAGAAACCATTATTTGAAAGCATACTTTTAGTACTATTGAACATATTTACATAAAAATAGATTTGTGTGAAATCAGTTTAATTGCTATATATTGTGGGGTGGGGGAATGAGACCTTTGAAAGTTTCATGATTAGTAGTATTAATTTTAAATTTCTGTTTGTTTGCTAGCTACTACTACTACTACTACTAGTTATCCAAGATCACATTATTAGCTAGAAGTCAATCTAAATTGTGGCCCTTTGAGTAAAACATACATATATATATATATATATATATATATATATATATATATATATATATATATATATATATATATATATATATATATATACATACAGTGACGTCACTCGGGTTGGTGTCACCCAGTGCAGTAGCTCATGGTGTCACCCCCATGGTCCTCCTTCCGTAACAGACCATACAGAATCCTTAGTAATGTCATTTTGGTGTCACCCCCTCTGATGGTGTCACCCGGTGCAGTCTGCACCCCCCGCATCCCCCTAGCGACGCCACTGCTGTGCCTGCTAGTGATGTATTTAACTATGATCGGCTATCCGCTTATGAAATCCGACTAGACCGAGCAGTGTGTGCTCTGTAAAATTTGCAATTTTTCATTTTGGTGTCACCCCTCTGAGATCGTGTCACCTGGTGCGGTCCGCACCCCCTGCACCCCCCTAGCGATGCCACTGTATATATATTAACAGGCATATATATATGTGTGTGTGTGTGTGTGTGTGTGTGTGTGTGTGTGATTATCAAAAATTTTCAAGATTTACACCTACTGTATAAAATATAATAGATATTGATACATATTATATAAATATAATGGGTCACCTTTATAGCTGTCACATAGATTCTCATTATCTTGAAGGTATGGCCATGTCATGAGTTACATGTGGACTAGGGGCACTGGTTGTCCAATTGCTCTAAAATGCTTGCCTTTACTGATCACTGTCATCTTGTCTCTGTCAGTGTGGGTCTGAGTCTCTGTCTATGTGGGTCTGTGTCTCAGTCTGTGTGTGTCTGAGTCTCAGTCTGTGTGGGTCTGAGTCTCTGTGTGGGTCTGAGTCTCAGTCTGTGTGGATCTGAGTGTCTGTCTGTGTGGGTCTGAGTCTCAGTCTGTGTGGGTCTGAGTCTCAGGCTTGGATGATGTGGGTATGTGAAAAAAACTTGTCAGAAACTTCCCATGGGTCAGTGTTTCTTACATGGGTTTTCCACCCCACCCCTGGGTTCTTCTTTAACCAGTTATACTGGCTGTCATGTATAGCCCATCATGCACTGAAAAATGGTGTTAAACACAAAACAATAACAACAACATGTGGACTGTACCTGCAGGGTTGGTGTGTGAATCCATAGCACCACATGTTATTTCTCATTTTTCCTGCCAGAGGCAAAGAAACCATTATTTTTATTATCTCAGTATGAAGCATAGGTCTGGAGTATCAAACAGAAACTAAATATACTTTTTAAAAAATTGCTGGGTCACATGCCTGTTAATAAGAAAGAAAAGAAATGACAGAGATTGTTAGTTGGTCATTATGGAGCATGTATACAGATGCATATGGTATTCAGCTGGACAAGTGTATGGTTGTGACCTGTTGGTCAGTCAGTAAAACTTAGTTTGACCAGTATATTATACATTTCACTAGGGGGAAAGGATCAGGTGGTAAACACACACTGTATAGGTAGGGTCAGAGAAGTTCATAAACTCTAAGTGACCTCTCCACTATTGACTGAAAGCCTGCTACTAATTGGAGATAACTGCCACATTACTCCCTAGACTGATATACTTGCTTATGATGGCAAATGACCAGGCTTTGTGTATTTGGGTAGCTTAATCTATTGTTATATAAGACTGTGTACTCTTATGGAGATATCAACCTAAGGGCAAAACTGGGGTCACAGCCTAGGTTATTCCAGGATAATGAAGAACCTGCAAGGTAAAAATCATCAGAAAGAGTAAGGCACAAACAGGATTACATGCTTTTAATGGTGTTTGGAAATGATATATTTTGTGTTTGCTGACAGGAAGAGGAATAACTTCTAGCAGAATCCTTTCCTATCATTTATCTTTTATTATAATTGGAAATTAATGAGATGTGATAATATGGCAGGTAAGCTATGATGTACCATTAACTTCAAATATGAGCACACACACACACACACACACACACACACACACACACACACACATATTTATCTCTGTGTGTGTGACACATTATTAATTAAGTAAATTTGTTTGATGTATTATAGTGCAAATTACTTTTTGTAATTTTATTTGTTTTCTGAGGATGGGTGGATGAGAATCTTATAAAATGGAATTATTTTGCTGCTTTTGTCTCATCTTCGTTAGTATGGAGAGATATTACATATTGCTTTTCTTGTGGTTACGATGTTGTCATCAACAGTTTTCAGGTTTTGCATTAAAGGTTTGTACTAAAAGTTGGTGCATGTCAGATACAATGGGATGCAGGTGTGAATGCAGGTTAGACATGGTTTTTTGGTGAGAGATGGGGTTTTGGTGAGACATGAGGTTTTTGCTAACACTATAACACAGCATTTAAAAGGAATTCAGTGATAGTAATTGGACAGCGTTTACACACAGGTATTTTTAAGCGTTCCCTGATTTAGCTGAGGTGAAAACTTCGTTCTTTATTCTTCATGCAGTTCATGTCACTAAATTTGCAGTACTGAACATATTATACACTGAAGTAGTGTTTGCATTCTTGTATATAATATATACAGTAAAACAATGTTTGCAGTCCTAACCATATTGTACACTAAAATAATGTTTGCAGTCCTGACCATATTATACAGTAAAACAATGTTTGCAGTCCTAACCATATTGTACACTAAAATAATGTTTGCAGTCCTGACCATATTGTACACTAAAATAATGTTTGCAGTCCTGACCTTATACACTAAAATAATGTTTGCAGTCCTGACCATATTGTACAGTAAAACAATGTTTGCAGTCCTGACCATATTGTGCACTAAAACAATGTTTGCAGTCCTGACCATATTGTACACTAAAATAATGTTTCCAGTCCTGACCTTATACACTAAAATAATGTTTGCAGTCCTGACCTTATACACTAAAACAATGTTTGCAGTCCTGACCTTATACACTAAAATAATGTTTGCAGTCCTGACCATATTGTGCACTAAAACAATGTTTGCAGTCCTTGTTATGCTGTACCCTGCAATAATGTTTTATTGGTACTATGGAATGTCTTTTCTTCAAATTATCCAACATGACCAAGGAAATAAATTTAGTATAGTGATCTGAATTTTTATTCAAAATCATGGTTCATGTACTGGTAAAGACAAGTCATTTATCACATCAAATGAGGCTGTCCCGGTAAGGAAGACAACTAAATTAAAATGTTACATTACATCAAGAAAACCTGCATAGAATGTAACAATGAAGAAGAAGAAAAATGAATAACTGATAATATATGGGGAAGATTGTGGACCTAAGTTTGGTATTATATACACTCATAAAGATGCCAATGATCCACATCCACATCATCATCATCATCATCATCATCGCTTAAATATAGTCATTCACTAAGCAACACTGTTCAGACTAAATGACGAGACCCTCAAAAATATCATCATTGAACAAGCTGAATTTTCTGTACAGAAGGATGTTTTACAAAAGGTTGTGTAATAGGGCATGAAACCTCCAAATGAATTATTTATGTGAAATAACATTATAGTTGGTTCTCTTTGAATTATTAATGTGAAATAACATTATAGTTGGTTCTCTTTGAATTATTTATGTGAAATAACATTATAGTTGGTTCTCTTTGAATTATTAATGTGAAATGACATTATAGTTGGTTCTCTTTGAATTATTAATGTGAAATAACATTATAGTTGGTCCTCTTTGAATTATTAATGTGAAATAACATTATAGTTGGTTCTCTTTAAATTATTTATGTGAAATAACATTATAGTTGGTTCTCTTTGAATCATTTATGTGAAATAAAATTATAATTTTTTCTCGTTGAGTTACTTATGTGAAAAACATTTATATTGGTTCTCTTTGGCTAGGAACAAAATTAAGTGAATTAATTTAGCAACTATAAAACAATATACAGGCAATGTAGTTGGGATCCATAAACATACTCACATTATAAGAGGGATAGTATTATACTGAGTGACTTTATAATGAGGGACTACTTATCTGTTACTATGGAAAAAAGTGATGTTTCTAAACAATATTATTGGAACATGAAGTTTGGCAGTGTACATTCTGCTCATAAGCTAATTTTGAAATGCAATTACTTGTCTAACATTGCCAACCTTTCGAATGCAATTACTTGTCTAACATTGCCAACCTTTGGAATGTAATTACTTGTTTAACATTGCCAACCTTTGGAATGCAATTAATTGTCTAACATTGTCAACTGTTTAACTGAGCTTTCAAGATGAAGCTTTAAAAGTTGGTCACAAAGTTCATTGCAACCTTGATATAATGCCAACCCTTATACTAACACAGGCTGGTGATATATCTAAGTTGTAGTTTAAGTGAGGGTCTTTCTTGAGTAACACTTAAAATCATGATGGTTTTTGTTTTCATTTTCTCATAGGCTTTCATTTCTATGCATATCAGTTCTTTTCTTCTGTACATGGTAATTATGTCATGAGAAGAAGAAAGAATTAAACATTATAAACATTTATAAATTTTGTATACAAATGTCATTCAGAGTCAAAGATGTAAAGACATAATTTATTAATGAATTAAACTCTAAAACTTGTATAGTCATTCATAGAACTTTAAGTAATTAGCACTGGGGCAACTGGTATGAACCCATAGCACACAACATCTTGCATAAAGTCAGAGTTTAACATCCTTTTATAACCAAACTTAATATATTTCAAATGCTATTTAAGTATATTTTTTCAAAATTATCAAATTTAATTAGTACTGAACTTGTATTGCTTGGAGAAAAATATCACTTCCAAAAGTTTAAATTTACTGTATGTCACTTTATTATTGAAGTTAACTTCAAAAACTTTGATTTTCTCAGTTCTTCTTGGAAAATAGCATTATGTAAAGAGAATTATATAGGCCAAAAATGGGCTTCAGAGAAAGCTAGTGGATAGACAGACTAGACAGCAGGGGATGTATATGTGAATAAATGAAGGAAGGTTATGCTGTTTAAAAATGTACTGACAGTTCCAGAGTGAATTACATACTACAATTAGAACAGGTTTCTTAGCTTTATTCAAGCAACCTGGTGCTGATAAGGTGTTGACAGCTCATATTACCATTCATCAAGGATATTATATGATGACAAGGTCACACTATATTAAAAAAAACAGACAAAATATTATTGATTGAGTGACTGATTTGTTGCTTAATTGATCTGACTGCTTATAAGTTTTCCTGGTGTATAATTTTACAGTTGTTGTAAGAGATAACAGACATAGTGATGAAAGCTACAATTACTTTCCTCTGTATACTTTTACAGTTGTTGTAAGAGATAACAGACATACTGTTAAAAGCTACAACTACTTTCCTCTGTATACTTTTACAGTTGTTGTAAGAGATAACAGACATAGTGATGAAAGCTACAACTACTTTCCTCTGTATACTTTTACAGTTGTTGTAAGAGATAACAGACACAGTGATGAAAGCTACAACTACTTTCCTCTGTATACTTTTACAGTTGTTGTAAGAGATTACAGACATACTGTTAAAAGCTACAACTACTTTCCACTGTATACTTTTACAGTTGTTGTAAGAAATAACAGACATAGTGATGAAAGCTACAACTACTTTCCTCTGTATACTTTTACAGTTGTTGTAAGAGACAACAGACACAGTGATGAAAGCTACAACTACTTTCCTCTGTATACTTTTACAGTTGTTGTAAGAGATAACAGACATAGTGATGAAAGCTACAACTACTTTCCTCTGTATACTTTTACAGTTGTTGTAAGAGATAACAGACACAGTGATGAAAGCTACAACTACTTTCCTCTGTATACTTTTACAGTTGTTGTAAGAGATTACAGACATACTGTTAAAAGCTACAACTACTTTCCACTGTATACTTTTACAGTTGTTGTAAGAAATAACAGACATAGTGATGAAAGCTACAAACTAGGGTACACAGAAAGAAAAGGTGTTTCATATTTATTTAAACAAAAGGACATTACTTGGATTTTTGTTTGATTAATTGATTGATTGATTTGAGTTGTGAAATATGACAATAGATTTACCATTCAAAGACATTACTGAATCCACCCATTAGTAAAACAAGCCACTACATAGATTATTTGGTTTGATTTATTGATTGATTGATATAGTTGTCAAAAGAGATAAAATGCATACTGTTAAAAGACATTACAAGACTGCCCTTCAGTTAAAAACACAAAATGACATTAATTGGTTGATTAATTAATTGATTGCCAGATCTGTCAGTTTTCTTAATTTATTAAAGATTTTTCTGAAGTGAAAGTCCAAAGAAGTCAACTTGGAAAGATTTGGTGACATTTTGTCATTTTTTTTCAGACCATTGCTTGATTCTGAGTGATATGCTATTTGAAGCTGACACAATTACTAAATTTATCCATCTGGATATAAAAGACTGATATAGTATTTTGTTTTGTTCATTAAAGCAGGTAGCACACATAGAATGATGTGGCTTAAAATATTATATAAATTAGTACAAAGTTTAGGATGATGGGTAGAAATTAATGTTTCCACATTTTTTATTTCTTATTCAACTTTTATTAAAAGTTATTTTTTCTTCTTAATATATGAAATATATATAATGAGCCTTTTATGAGATCTCTGTTAAATGTGTGAACTAGAGAATATCAATTAATTACTTACAGTTTTAAGTTTTCTTTATCTTCAGTAACTTTTACTGACAAAATATTTATTTGTGTAAAAACTTTCTGTTGTCAGGTTTGTTTTGACTAATTTTCTGTTACTTGAGCCTTTATCACATTCATGTCTTTAATTATTTTACTGACCTGACCGTAAGGCCAAGGGAACTTTGTACTGATGCCCTTATCCATTGAGCAGCATCCATTATTTGTTGTGCATCATGCATTATTTCATCAGCATGATTTATTAAATTTCTAAAATAAAATCCACTGGAACAATTTTAACCAAATTTCGGCAGAAAGCATCCTGACAGGAAGATCTGTACAACTGGTTGCAATATGAATATGTTGTCATTACTAAATATAGAAAGAAACATTTCAACTTTATCCCCTCAAAAACCACCAAGCAGAATTTTACCAAATTTGACAGAAAGCATTCTGACAGGCAGGGTTTTCAGATTTACACAGCTACTATGAATCTGAATGAAGCAGTTGTTACCAAAAGTTGACAAACCTTTAAACATCCTTTTTATTTAAAAAAAAAAACACACTTTCACCAATTTCAGACACAGAATTGCACCCAGGCATAGAAACCTTCCAGACTGATATAAATGATGTAAATCTGTCATGGCCACTGTTACCAAAAGTTCTTTTGACAAATTCTACAAATTGGAATACCATTGAAAGCATTTACCCTCTTCCATTTGAGGGGCATGCATAGCACCTATTTATATTAAAGATTTGCATGTACAATGATGGAAATACTTCAGTTTTCACAACCTTTGAGAGACCAGGCCATCTGTGTCCATGTTACTGAAATTCCAAGTTACATTTTTAAGTCAGAGATAGATTTACTTGTAATAAAATCTGGCTAACATTTGAAGAAATGGTTGAAAATTATGAAAAATGAGAAAAATGTTTCATAAGTTAGTTGCCAAATTACAGAAGCAAAATACCAAACCAACAAATACTAACCATGTAACCATGTGACCTCATTTAGTGGTCTGAACTGATCAGGGTAGATTTGTAAAAAATAAATATACAGTATTTAATATACCACTCATAGGCTGGGCTCATAAAATAATCAGTTGTCTGTGACCATAAGCAGGGATGGTTCTAGTAGACTAGGTTACATTATATTGTTTACAGAAGCCCCAAGGCAGTTTCACACCTATTGCATTGTAATGTGACCGTTTGCTCATTTCACCTTTGGTAAACAGCTGCTTTTAGGCTTTGTACACAAAATAAAATTATCTAAAGTAAACAAATCTGAGCTTCATTTGACATGGAATAGCTTATGGGATGGCCTGTTGTCTGTCATCTGTCTGTCAGCACAAGTTTTTTTTTTATTGTTACTTGGAGGATTGCCATGATACTTTACACACACAATTCTAGTTGGTTCTCAATAAAACTAGTTCTGTTTGAACATCCAATATGGCCACAGCAGACGCCATCTTGGAAATCTTGCTATTGCTATTACTCCTGAATGAATGGTAATATC
This sequence comes from Sinohyriopsis cumingii, assembly GCA_028554795.2. Lineage (NCBI taxonomy): Eukaryota > Metazoa > Mollusca > Bivalvia > Unionida > Unionidae > Sinohyriopsis > Sinohyriopsis cumingii. Next base: position 92,638,975 of record CM068840.1, on the reverse strand, counting down.
ATCATGCATTTTCAACTTTAAGACTTTATACCATGTCTAGCTGGTCCAGTATAACAATGTTGTCAATCTGATTTAACAATAAAACAAAATATTTTAGTCTTTTCATGGAGTTTGTATTGATCTTACAGATATGCAGCCTTCATTACCTTTTTATAATCTTTAACTCTACTTGTCACATACCAGTTGAGGTTATGGGATGGCCTGAATATATGTTAGCACAAATTTGTTTAATTTCTTATGATGTCCAGTTGGAGTCTAATAAAAATGGTGCCATTCAGATTATCAGTATGGCTATCAAAAGCCTTATTGCTATTGTTGCTCTTCCTGAATGTTGTCATATTGATATGGGGTTTTCACCACAAGGCTTCCTGAGTGTTGTCATATTGATATAGGGTTTTCACAACAAGGCTTCCTGTTGTCATATTGATATAGGGTTTTCACCACAAGGTTTCTTATAATGTTTAACTGGTCCTAAATAAAAATGGTGAAGATCAGACATCCAGTAAGGATATCACATTGACCATCTATAAAATCCTATTATTGCTACTCAGTCAGATCGAAAATCATATTGACATGGGGGTTTCCACTACAATACATTTTCATGTGTCTCGTTGGGCTACTCTTTTTGTATAAATACAGTAGTCATATCAGTATGGGGTTTTCACTGAAACTGTTTATGATGTACAATTTGTCCTAAATGAAAAGCGTGCACATCTAATATATCTGCTGTAACATTATATCAGTACCCCTCCTGTATCAACATGGAGTTTTTATTAACAGACTGGTTGGTCCTATATGAAAGTAGTCCATACAAATATCCAATATGGCACCACAGTGACCTTCCTAAAAAATTTGTTGTCACTACTTCTCCAGAATGAATGGTCATATAGGCATGGGGTTTTCACTGTAACATTTCTTATGATGGTCATATAAGCATGGGGTTTTCACTGTAAGATTTCTTATGATGGTCATATAGGCATGAGGTTTTTGCTGTAAGATTTCTTATGATGGTCATATAAGCATGGGGTTTTCGCTGTCAGATTTCTTATGATGGTCATATAAGCATGGGGTTTTCACTGTAAGATTTCTTATGATTGTCATATAGGCATGGGGTTTTCACTGTAAGATTTCTTATGATGGTCATATAAGCATGGGGTTTTCGCTGTTAGATTTCTTATGATGGTCATATAAGCATGGGGTTTTCACTGTAAGATTTCTTATGATGGTCATATAAGCATGGGGTTTTCACTGTAAGATTTCTTATGATGGTCATATAAGCATGGGGTTTTCGCTGTCAGATTTCTTATGATGGTCATATAAGCATGGGGTTTTCACTGTAAGTTTTCTTATGATGGTCATATAAGCATGGGGTTTTCACTGTAAGATTTCTTATGATGGTCATATAGGCATGGGGTTTTCACTGTAAGATTTCTTATGATAGTCATATAGGCATGGGGTTTTCACTGTAAGATTTCTTATGATAGTCATATAGGCATGGGGTTTTCACTGTAAGATTTCTTATGATAGTCATATAGGCATGGGGTTTTCACTGTAAGATTTCTTATGATGGTCATATAAGCATGGGGTTTTCACTGTAAGATTTCTTATGATGGTCATATAAGCATGGGGTTTTCGCTGTCAGATTTCTTATGATGGTCATATAAGCATGGGGTTTTCACTGTAAGTTTTCTTATGATGGTCATATAAGCATGGGGTTTTCACTGTAAGATTTCTTATGATGGTCATATAAGCATGGGGTTTTCACTGTAAGATTTCTTATGATAGTCATATAGGCATGGGGTTTTCACTGTAAGATTTCTTATGATGGTCATATAAGTATGGGGTTTTCACTGTAAGATTTCTTATGATAGTCATATAAGCATGGGGTTTTCACTGTAAGATTTCTTATGATAGTCATGTAAGCATGGGGTTCTCACTGTAACATTTATTATGACGGTTGATTATAAATGAAAATAGGACTGTTCTGACCTACAATATGACCTCCAAAATGGCCATCTTGAAAATCTTGTTATCTCAACCTAACATATGTGGTTAGTCATGTTGGCATTGTCCTTCCACTAAAAGATTTCGTATCTAGTTAGGCACAAAGGGAAATTGTGCCAGTATGATATCCAATATGGCCACTACAGCAGCCATCTTGAACATCTTATCATGTGGATTTCACTAGAAGACTTCTTGAGATGCCTTGTTGGGCACAACTTTAGATGGTGCTGATGTAATATCCAAGATGGACACCTTAGTGGAAATCTTTAAAAATCATTTTATTGCCATTCCTCTTAAAGAGAAAGTCATTTTCATCTGGGATTTTTATTGGAAGAGTCTAGCTGGTTCTAATAAACATGATGAAAACTGACCCTCAGTATAGCCACCCTGGTGTTATATTGAAGTAGTGTTATATTGAAGTAGTGTTATATTGATTTCTTACAAATGGATCACCAGATTAACATTGGGTTTTCACCAGTAAACTTCTTTTGATAATTATTTGGTCCTAAATGAAAATGGTGCCAATTGTACTTCCAGTATTGCTGCCATGATGGATGTCTTGACAATCTTTTTGTCACTATTGTCCCTGAATAATATAACAATAATAATAATAATAATAATAATGCTTTATTTATAGAGGGTGACTCATTAGTCAAGGACTATTCTCCCTTGAGGCCCTCTTAAGGAGAGTATAACAATGCACATTATATGAAGATAGCAATAATTAGTGTTTATTTTAACATGTTTAGTATTAAAATACTAAATTCCATTATCTATTAGAAACACATACATGCTCGTGATATCTTTTCTTAAATACTCTAATATTTTCAGCAGATTTTACATGTAGTGGAAGCTTATTCCACAGAACTGTACCAGAGTAGTGACATGTGTTTTCACCAAAATGACTTTTAGTGATGTTTACTTGGATCTAAATGAAAAAGGGAATTTGATTTCTAAGTGTAATTGATAATAGACTTTATCATTTTAGCTAAATTGGGTACTTGGAACAAAATTTTCAGTATCAACTTACTAAAAGTGGGAGCTTGGCATTATTTTCAATGTTTTTATATGTAGACTGGGACCAATATAACAATCAACCTGCTAGGGCCCTAGAAAAGAAATACCCTTGCTTGTTAGAAGTACCTGTGCTTATTTCATTAACAAAACCTCTAAAATAGACTCACTGAAACATTTATGCAAAAGTTTATATATTGGGGGGGATTGTTGATTCATTCAAGTTCAATTGACAGTTACAGGGAATTAAAATTCCTAAATACCCAACTAGTTAGCACAGTTAACAATTGTTGTTGTGTAAATGCAGCTCTCATTATAACATGTTTATTGGTCATCGTTTATTTTTGGGTTTGACACATTTCTTAGCATAAGATAAGCTGTATATTGCTGCTAGTATATTTGGTGGAGGATGAACCTGCAAAACCCAATAAGAACTACTGACCCATGGAAAACTACTTTTCAGCTTTCTCACGTATCTATATTGGCCAAGCCTCAAACCCATGTGGACAACAGCGAGATGACAGTATTTGGTAAAGACAAGTGCTTTAAACAACTCAGATATCTGAGGCCATGATGTTAATTGGGGTCTATAATTGCAGACCAAGTTATTTGTCAAAATGTGGTGAAGGAAGAATGATGAAAATTCAATAAATGCATTTATGTGTATTGGGGGTTGGGTGAATAAACAAAACATTGTGTAGTAATAATTCATTTAATGTATATATTTGTTTTTTACTTCAGAGCATTTGTACAATTAACTTTGTCCAAAAATTGCTTTAAAAATGATATAAAGATAAAAAAGCTTCATGTAGTTAAGTATCAACTCTTGTAGTCATACAGTTGATAGATAAATCAAGTACATTTGATAAATTTTGGTTATGGGGTCAATAGAAGTACCACATCACATCTGACATGCTATTATAATGAAGAGCATTTTGTTATCATTATTATTATTATTATTATCATTATTATTATCACTATTATTATCATTATTATTATCATCATTATTATTCTCATTATTATTATTATTATCACTATTATTATCATTATTATTATCATCATCATCATTATTATTATTATTATTATTATTATTATTATTATTAAGAGAGATGATGATAAGAAACATAGAAAGTATTGCACTAAAAAAATTAATGGATTAAAATGCTAACGTTTTTAATTTTTCTTAGAATTTGAAATTGAATTTCCCAGCTTTTACCACAGCAGACACAAAGTTTAGATTTTTTGAATAAGCTGCAACTGTGCAGTTTTCATTTTGATTATTCAAAGACCACCTTTTTATTATATTTTGTCAAATAACATACAGAATTCATATCAATATGATTTTTTAAAAAAAAGAAGAGTTTAACATTTTGGAAAACTAGGTTAAGAAAGCACCATTATATTTGCTGGGATGGAATTTTTTTTCAAGCAAACACTTTATCATCAACCACCATGGCAGTCATCTTTAAAATCTTATTATCACTACTAGATGGATAGTATAGCAAGAAGTTTTCACCAAATGATGTCTAGTTCATCTTAAATGCAAATGGTGCCAATCTGACATTCAATATGGCTGCCATAGCAACCTGCTTAAAAATCATAATTGTTATATGTGCTTTTCCTAAATCGAAAATCATTTAAGCATGGTGACCTTCTTATCACTACTCCTCCTGAATGGAGTGTCACTGATGTGGGGGTTTCACAAGAAGACGTCTTATGGTGTTTTAGTGTGGTCTTAGATGAAAATGATTTGACAGCCAGTATATCACTGAAAGATTTCTTATGATATTTAATTGGTCCTAAATGAATATGGTGCAATGCTTACATTCAGAGATGCTGCCACCATGACCATCTTGAAAATATTTTAATTGTTATTTCTCCTGAATGGATGGTGATATTGACATGGGGATTTCACCTTCAGATTTCTATAGACCATTTCACGGTTATTATCTCCCTTTGAAAACACCAGAGGGCATCTCAGTGCAACTCACTTCTGGATAGTTCAGTCAATAAAGATGGCAAATGTAGATCAAGAAAATGTGACAGACCACTCACATTCCGCAAGCAAGATCGATATCTCAGTATCTTCAAAAGAAATTCTATCAATATTTAATCAATTGTTTTTACATCTTTTATTCTTTTTCACTAACTTCCACTGTTCCCAGCTTTCAAATAAATGTTCTCTGCCCATTTCAGAACTTTATTATCTTTCCATTACTACCTCATGCTCTAGTTTGTATTATTTGATTGTGCGAATGTGTATCGTTGCGTAAAAAGATTATTACTGCAATTTATCTTGCTTGAAGACTAATGAAAATATGTTTATTTTTTACAGCTTTAATCATTGCAGTTAATGGAGGTTGAACAACAACAAGAAAAAAATTCTAACTTCTTAAGGTTCTTTTATTATTGATTTAGACTGTTGCATTTCTATTAAGGTTCATTACATTTTTCATGGAATAACTTGAGTTATATCTAGAAAGGATGTACATGTATTTTGTTCAAAGTGCACAAATGTCATCCATGCTTGAACAGACAGACTCATGTATGAGTCTCCTTGATGATTATTTTAATTTTTTTTCCTTAAATGGTTGGAATTTTTAGAGTATACAATTTGGAGAAATATCAGTGTTAGACACACTATGCATGTATAGGACATTTGTGGCTCTCACCTATCTGCCTGTCTGTCTGTATGTCTGTCTGTCTCATTTCATCTGGTGCATGGGTATGTATATGCTTGAATGAATGTGTGTTCACATACATATATTACATGAACCTTCTGGTTAAAAATGAGTATATAATGGTGCTAAGATAGAAAGAGTGACTGATAGATAAAGACAACAAATATGAATATTTGTGAGTATCCATTTATTATTGACTTGTAGAGTATGTTCTTACAAACAGTTTCTTTTTTATATCATACTGTCTGCAATTTTACATCCGGTTACAAGGATCAATATTGATTTAAAATGCAAACCAGAGTAATAAGATGGAATCTGTGAAATAATTGGATCTTTTAAACTTACATATTTGATGCAAGGAAAGTTAAATAGAATTAAACTAATTTTAAGAAGGCTGTTCCAGATGAATTTGCTGGTGGCAATCAGAAATGTTGTCTAAAGACCCCAGCAAATTTGAGAGTTATTGCAACGTGTCAGCATAAGCAAAGAAAAATCATGCTGAATGTTATTGCATGCACTGTCGGATACTTGATGTTTCAAGTTTTGAGAAAACCAGCGAGGAATGTAAATAATTCAATATTAGGCTGAATGAATGCATAGCTATATTTGACTGGACATAGCAAGAAAAAGTATGTATATGAGGAAATATTTTTTTGATTGTTTAAATATGGGAGAACGCCTCCCCTCCCACCAAAAAGAAACTGACTCAAAAAATGGCATTGGGCATGTTAATCAATCTGAATATTGTGCGATATTTACACCCAAATATGAATAAATATTCCATCTGTATTAATTACACTCCTTCATCTTTATGATAGCTAATGTAATTATTGCTTTGTTAAGTTTCTCTGAATATATCTAACTCATGATATAACTTTCTTATCAAACTCGTGTTATAACTTTCTTAACTTGTGTTATATACAAACTATTAGCCTTGAGAAAATAACTGAGAAAGAAGGATATATTAACATTTGTAAACTGCAAATTGTTGAGATGGTTTTCATTAAAGTTAAGCAGACAAAAATGTGCAATAAATATTTAAAAGCAGAGAGCAAAGTGAAATGTTCCTACAAATATATCTGAAATTATGGATAATGAATCTATATTATCTGGAATAATATAAATATGGACAGTGTGTTTAATTTAATTATTTGATATCATTTAAGTATGGACAGTAAATATTATCTGATATAATGTAACTAAGGACACTGAATCTAATTATCTGATGTTATGTCTATAATTATTCTTCTAGTATGAACAAAAGATGATAGACATATATCATTTATTAATTGGTTTAACCATAATGATCAACTACACCTAAGATTCCTTCCTTTGTTGACTTTATGATTTGCTAACCAAGCATAAAACGGTGCAAAATTCTGAACTATCCAGAATTTGAAATTTTTTGTGGGCATGCGCATTGGAGATAAGGGAGGTAATTTTAAGCACTATGATCAGTAATTCCGTTGCAACCATGAAACCCTCTATTGATATCTGGTTGGTCTTAAATGAAAAAGGTGTCGATCTGGTATCCAATTTGCCTGCCACTGCAGCCTATCTGAAAATCTTTTTATTACTCATGAATATCAGAGATGGTTTCAATGCTCAGCAGTTACAAAAAAAGAAATGATCATATCTTGGATTCATGTGCATTTTATTTATCCAGCAGAGCAACAGTCCTGCCAAGGTACTCTTTGATTTTCCACTGGTTTTGATCAAGCTCATATGAACATGTCACTCTCACCCATCAGTGCGAATAGATGCTTATGTGACTGGACTACATTTGTCATTATCTGTACTAGCAAGAGTTTATAAGAAAAAAATGTATGGAAAACCTTTGTCATCAGCATTATAAATCTCTATATATGTTTTTTTTAATAAGAACTAGGTGAATAAAAGATTTTTCAGGGCATGTAAAACTTATTACTACTTTTCTGACAGAATTAGTGGATTAAAAAAAATTCAACCCTTTTATTTAGATGTTTATGTCACTTATTTCATCATAACTTGATGGCATTTGGAAACAGTATTGTATACAGGTCATTCCATCTAAATTCACAATGATGATTTTTAATCCTTTATAATTATTTTAAAACTAAAACTATGTTTAATATCTAGTATATCAAATTTTGTCTCTGAAAGAATGTGGCATTAAATAGTTTTATTTAAGACGTAAACATCTACATAGAATGTTATCACACAAACCAGAGTGCACTAAGCCATTTTATATCTTTTCCAAAAGTCATGGTTTCTTTTTTTAAATATATTTTGAACTAAATTAATTCATTGACAAAATTTTTGAGCATCACCATCTCCATCAGTTCATTCATTTGACATTTTGATGTTGGTAGTCACCAAGCTTTTTCAAAAACCGGAGTGGAAACTGGCCTTTATTTTATATTAAAAAACCCCTAACTTAATAGTGAATTACAAACAATTGGCATGCAGTGTGTTAAATGGACTTGTACCCAGTATCCATTTTATATGTTCAAGTATCAACCATCATGAATTGCATTGGGATCAACTTAATGTGAACTCTGTTAAAGTAAAAACAAGGTTAATATGAGTTGAAAATTGTCCCCTGTTGTATTTTTATGTGATTAGTATGCTGATCACCTATTGTGAAAGCTTGCTTAAGCTGAAGAGATTTTCAGGTCAATCAGTCATTTATCAGGTTAAAGACCCTTCATGATACCAAACAGAAAAACAAAAAAGCAGGTGGCTGTCATGACCTTTTTCTCTTTGGTCCACTCATGCGGAACAAAATAAGCCTCAATGTTCTACTCGTCATTTTTTATAATTAAAAAAATCACGGAAAAAAATTATTTCTTTCACAATTTAAATTAACATTCAGTATTTAGACACCAAATAAATATGACATAAATAAGGCTACATATGAAAGCCATAAATTTAACATGACAATTTCAAAATTTTTTAACTTTCATGAGTCCATTATTACACTTTAGATTGTAACCTTCATGGGTCCATTATTACACTTTAGATTGTAACCTTCATGGGTCCATTATTACACTTTAGATTGTAACCTTCATGAGTCCATTATTACACTTTAGATTGTAACCTTCATGAGTCCATTATTACACTTTAGATTGTAACCTTCATGGGTCCATTATTACACTTCAGATTGTAACCTTCATGGATCAGTAGTTACACTTTAGACTGTAACCTTCATGGATCAGTAATTACACTTTAGATCATAACATTCTTGGATCCATTATTTCTGGTCATCACCTATTCACATATTTCACAATCTCACATTCATTTACTTGCTATCAGTAATACTGACATTTTAAAATTAAACAGTTGTTTTACAAAAAATGAACACAGAACAAATAAAACAACTCTTAGAGGCTGATTAAAAAAGTTATTTTTTATCCTTTACATAAATAATAATAATAATAATAATAATAATAATAATAATAATATTTAAAGAAGAATCTCATTTGGTCAAAAGACCCATTTTCTATGAGGTCTTAGATAATTCCATGAATATGATGTAGATTTTCACAAGTTGTGCCTTTAGACACTAGAACTATTAAAAAACTTGATAACTGGCCTACCATTACTATAAAATATATACAAGTTGTTGCAGAGAAGTGTGTAAAGGATTCTTATCAAGAATGGTAGTGAACATGTATAAGGATTTACAAGCGAGTTCATGAATGGAACACCATTGTACTGAATTACACAAAATTGTACAAATGAATGTTTCCATACATGTTGAGTAAGATAATTATTAAAACCCTTAAATGAGTCAGCTGACCTTATATAGGGTGGAATGGAATTCCATAGCTTGGCTGCAGGAAAAGCAAAACTCTTTCAGAAAACTCATAATTTTGGTTTAGGTATCTGTAAATCGATGTTTCAGATGGTTCTTAGTTCCTGTATATGTACATTTTCCACAAATTCAAAACTACTTGAAAAGGTATTCAGGAGCTGACTCTTGTAAGGATTTGTAAACACTTTTAAACTTGAATTTTTAAAAAAAATTTAAGCCACCACAGGTTATAAAAAAGATCTGTTAATGGTGAAGCTAAAAGATAAGCCTAGCTTCCCTCTTTTGAAATTTTAGTCATCTTTCTTAATTTTCTGCATCATTATTATCCCAAAGAGAACAGTAATATTCTAGATGTGGCATGGCATGGACATTGTTGAATACATTTCTCTGTTTTTGAGAGAGATAAGATTTAATTCTGTTCAAGAGATAAAAAAGCAGTGAGTTTACTTTTTAATGACTTTATCAACTTTTATTTTCCAGCTCAGGATATTGTTCATCATGGTGTCAATATGTGTTTCATTTCCTGACTGTTTTATATCTATTTTTGTTAGGATTACTTATTAGTTTTCATTATCAGCTTTTACTATGACCTGATGACCTATGATAAGGACTTTAAACTTTGCTGCATTTATCTTCATACATACTCACACCAGTTGTTTCTTTTAACCAGTCTCTGATTTAATTTATTATTAAAATCATGGCTGTCTGATCCATCTATATGATGTTGTGTCATCATGGTGGTCGTGGATGGCTGAGTGTGATATGATAAATCTATATAGCAGAGACCAATACTGGTATGTTACTAACAGGGTGGTGGTGGATGGCTGAGTGTGATATGATAAATCCATATCTGTATTTGTATATAGCAGAGACCAATACTGGTATTTTACTACCAGGGTATGTCTTATGAAGTACTGACTTGAAAGCTTCCACTGACTTGGCACATAAACATCGAAGTCAAAGGAGTCCTCAAACAACTACTTAAGTGCTGAGATATATTGGAGGCTTTTCTGTACTTCATATTTTGGTAAAGAGCTGTTGCAATTTCTGGTAAAGACCAATTTTAATTGATGTCTGCCTTGGTTTTTAGAATCTGTAATAAGGCTGCCTTTCTGCCCAAGAGATGCTGTACTGATGTTGTCCTGTTTCTTTATTTTGACATATTTCCAGAATGGTTTGGGGTTCTTTTATATTAGCCTTTCATGAATAACATTGTTGACATGGTCACATTCTGTCCTTCTGAATTGTCTTTTGCTTTTGCATTCTCTCTGGAATTGTCTGTACTTGGTCCAACTGTTTTGCTTCTTTGCTTGTTTGCACAGTCATGCTATCTTCTTTTGTGATTTATAGAGTTTCTTGTTCACCCATAGTAGTTTGAGTTTATTATGAACCATTTTAGAGGGTACATTTTTTTCCAGGGATTTTAGGATTCCATTTTTGAATGTTGACCATAGATCTTCAGTATCAATTGTGGTGTTATCTTGTGTATACTGTTGATGGATTTCATGGGAAATGTTATTGCAGTCTATGTATCTCAATTCCAAATTAGCTCTAGAGAACTGAAAATCATTGATGTATAGCATAAAGAGTAATGGTCTAAGAACTGATCTCTGTAGAACACCTGACTTTATGAATTTCTTATCTGAAAGTTCATTTAAAATATAAACTTGCTGTTGATTGCCTTCAAGATAGAATGGAAACCACGTTAAACTTTCATGGAAAACTTTATTTATTCTGAATTTTTTCTGGCAGGATTTTGTAATTAACCATTCATCTGCATTCTGGGTTATATACAGAACATATTATAAATTATACTTCTGTAATGTGAACTAATAGTACACAGCAAAATAATGCTTTATATGTAAGTAAATGTTTCTATCAATGATTGGCTGTGAAACAGATATATGCATGTGGGAAATCTTAAGATCATTTAGATCGCAGGGTCCAGAACTCAAAATTTAGGGAGAAATCCCCAATCTGGTTAAATAATGGGGAAATTATCAGAGTATAGGAGGGATGTGATGAAAAAAAATAAAGGTAGGGCTTGAAAATATAATATGCTATTTTTGAACATTCTATTAATTTTTCAGCAATATTGTTTAGAAATTTGTGAGAATAGATAACATGTAGATATTATTTTAAAGGCTCTGTAGAAATATGTGCTGATTACATCAGCATAAACCATCCTCCATCAATCAACTATCAAACCTTTGAACCTGAGTTTACTGCTTTGGTGTATGTTTAAATTGGAATCCTGTACTCTTGTGGTCTTCCAGTGACAAGCAGTAGTATGGATTTAATTTAATCCAGTGACAAACAGTTGTATGGGTTTAATTTAATCCACTGACAAACAATAGTATGGGTTTAATTTAATTGAGTGACCAACAGTAGTATGGGTTTAATTTAATTGAGTGACCAACAGTAGTATGGGTTTAATTTAATCCAGTGACCAACAGTAGTATGGGTTTAATTTAATCACTGACAAACAGTAGTATGGGTTTAATTTAATTGAGTGACCAACAGTAGTATGGGTTTAATTTAATTGAGTGACCAACAGTAGTATGGGTTTAATTTAATTGAGTGACCAACAGTAGTATGGGTTTAATTTAATCCAGTGACAAACAGATGTATGGGTTTAATTTAATCCAGTGACCAACAGTAGTATGGGTTTAATTTAATCACTGACAAACAGTAGTATGGGTTTAATTTAATTGAGTGACCAACAGTAGTATGGGTTTAATTTAATTGAGTGACCAACAGTAGTATGGGTTTAATTTAATTGAGTGACCAACAGTAGTATGGGTTTAATTTAATCCAGTGACAAACAGATGTATGGGTTTAATTTAATCCAGTGACCAACAGTAGTATGGGTTTAATTTAATCACTGACAAACAGTAGTATGGGTTTAATTTAATTGAGTGACCAACAGTAGTATGGGTTTAATTTAATTGAGTGACCAACAGTAGTATGGGTTTAATTTAATTGAGTGACCAACAGTAGTATGGGTTTAATTTAATCCAGTGACAAACAGATGTATGGGTTTAATTTAATCCAGTGACCAACAGTAGTATGGGTTTAATTTAATCACTGACAAACAGTAGTATGGGTTTAATTTAATTGAGTGACCAACAGTAGTATGGGTTTAATTTAACTGAGTGACCAACAGTAGTATGGGTTTAATTTAATTGAGTGACCAACAGTAGTATGGGTTTAATTTAATTGAGTGACCAACAGTAGTATGGGTTTAATTTAATTGAGTGACCAACAGTAGTATGGGTTTAATTTAATTGAGTGACCAACAGTAGTATGGCTTTAATTTAATAGAGTGACAAACAATAGTATGGGTTTAATTTAATCGAGTGGCAAACAGATATATGGGTTTAATTTAAACAGCATTTATGAAGCCCCATTGGCCTGTTTATGTTTGAAATGGCTTACCTTTGATCTATAAACATGATGGACTGCAATGCGGTGAAAATAAAACAATATTTAATGGATATAAAAGCAAAATGTTCCAAAGGACAAAAAACAACCCATTGAAATCATAATGAAATGTTTGATCATTTTTCTTTTCTGACCATTCATGTATTATTTGAATTAATCATTATATCACAAATGCTGAGTGTTAAAGACACAGAAGTACTTGAAGTAAGATATGGTACACTGATTTTGATATCTGATTTTGGACTGTGGAACTGCAGCATGAGTTTTATTCTAAAAGAAGTTTTGATTAGAATTCGGACCAGCTTTGGTAAAGTTTGAGAATATCTTAAGATTTTTCAGTATTCAGCATCATATTCATTAATTTAAAATGAGATGAAATTACAACAGTGTTATTTATAAGCATATTCAGTTCTTGTAGTTCTGAATTTTAAATGTAATGGTGAAACTCCCATCCCACAGGTATTTTGTAATAAAGGTGTGACTTGGACAATTTCCCATGACAATAAATTGGTTATCTAGCTGAATATCAATTGACCGGTAGCTGACCATTCATTCAGGCCACCTACCTAGATGATCAACAGTAACCATAGTGATCTTATGATGTAGATAAATATATCCACATGTATGCACAGGCACTGTAGCAAAACAAGCTACCATTGCTACTTCCCAACAAATGACCAGTGGTAGTCTTTCTCTCTTAATAAAAGCTGTTCTAATTTAAAGGTCAGTCAGAATTAACTTCATCATTGGCCATCATGTTTCAGTGCCATCATGATCCTGAATGTGAGGCATGTTTCATTTTCTTACATACATGATTACATGGAATGAGATTGTGTAACATTTCTTCATGAAAAATGAACAGGTAAGGATTGCATTACATCATGGATGATGCCATATGTGGGTGTCCGTATATTGCCCCATATTTTATCTTTGCTTTAAATTCATATATACATTCAGCTTATTATAAACTTTTAGCTTGTAATAACATCAGATCAACAAATTTCTGTTTTGGCATGAAGTGCTGATTATAAGGTACATTTACAAAATTAATACATTAATTCCTGTTTATAAATTCACTTTTAGAAAATAAATTTCTTGGTCCTCAGAAGTTTGTTCAAAGCAAGTTTAATGTAATTGCAACTTTTATATACTGGGACTAAATACTTGATGTGTCCTGCAAAAGTATATTAGGCCTCCTTGGGTTGGCACTTTACTCCAATTGCCTTGGCATTGTATAGCCTTTCTTGTGCTGATGTGCCATAAAAGGACACGTAAAATCAGCAAAAGCTGTTAGAGTTATGATAGTAAATGTTAGACAGAGAACTTCTCCATGGTGCATTGGTTCAACTTATGTTGTATGGAAAGCAAATTTATATAGAGCTTTAGTGTGCTCAGTTCACTTGCAATTTATGGTATTGAAAAACTGAAAAAATCAGTAACCAAAATGTTTTGGGGGGTGTTAAATGAGGTCTTTTTTCTTGTCCATCCTTCAGTCCTTCCATCCTTTCCTTCTCTATATTGACCCTCTTGATTCATATCTGTTTGTATCAAGAAACATGTTAGCAAGATTTTTCGAGATCTTTTCATCATAGACAGATGAAATTTTGCTAGTATATTTGTACCCATATGTATATATTTTTATCCATATGTATATATTTGTATCCATATCTATATATTTGCATCCATATGTATATATTTGTATCCATAAGTATATATTTGTATCCATATGTATATATTCTTATTAGATTTTCAGCCATTACAATTTTTTTCAATATTTACAATTTTTAAAACGTGTTGGTCTTAGACGTTTTAGTCTTTTAGCTAAGTGAGCTATGGCTTTGCATCACTTGTATATGATGCACCATCTGTTCTTCAACAATAGTTTGCTATCACCATGGAAACATTATTTCTAATTTGATTTTGATTGCATTAGAAATATGATCTTGTAAGTCCTTGACTTGAAATATGGGCTTGTGCTATAAAGGTATTGGACAAATTCTTGAATATTAATGAGATGATCTTGAATTGAAATGGAGGAGGTTGTTATCCATGAAGCCATATTTCTGATCTGACTGATCAAACTTGGAATGTGATTTGTGTCATCAAGATTTCAGATTTCCTGATATCACACGAGTTCAATAATGAGCAAGATCGCATGTATATTTTTAAGATGATACTGTATTTCTACTCCAGTTCTGATCAAACTTGGCACAATGACTTAAATCATCCAGCTCTTGGATATTCAAGCATATTAATTAGGTAATCTTGCATTAGATTAGCTGAACTTCTAAATCCTTTAGCATCTATTTCAGATCAGATTTTTATCAAACTTGGTAAATTGGCTACAATCATAAAGATAATCATTGAGATTTATTATGAGCAAGATTTATGCATAATAATGAGGTGATCTTGCATTTGATTGGCTAGGTTTCTTACCACTTGTGACACTATTTCTGTCCCAGTTTCAATCAGACCAATATTCAGGTTATTATCATCAGAATGTTCTGGCATCTGGCTGGCTGAGATTTGTACCACTCCTGGGGTTGCATTTTTGATAAGATTGCCATCCCTACATGGCAGATGGGATTATTTTATCAATATCATTGGCTGAGTATGAATATGAGTGAGGATCTATACATATTAATGACATCATCTTTCATCCAATTGACTGAATTTGTCAACACTAACAACTACCTGAAACTATTAACAACTACCTTGTCAACACTAACAAACTACCTGAAACTACTAACAACTACCTTGCCAACACTAACAGTTACTGAAACTAGTAACAACTACCTTGTCAACAGTAACAACTACCTGGCATATTTCTGATCAGACTTTTAATCAATATGTTATATTGTTTTATATTATGTACATGTTGCATTGTTTTGATGAAAAGAAAGACACGCACATATTTTTAGAAGGTAATCTTGTATCATAGATAAAGAATGCAATACAAAGTTTGCATACAACTATAGCAAATCTCAAGTCCCTAAGGCACCTATAGACTGCAGCTAATCTCAAGTCCCTAAGGCACCTATAGACTACAGCAAATCTCAAGTCCCTAAGGCACCTATAGACTGCAGCAAATCTCAAGTCCCTATGGCACCTATAGACTACAGCAAATCTCAAGTCCCTATGGCACCTATAGACTGCAGCTAATCTCAAGTCCCTATGGCACCTATAGACTACAGCAAATCTCAAGTCCCTAAGGCACCTACAACCTAAAGTTTTAGGACACATGGTACTAATGGTATGGAAAAATGGGAACCAGCCTGGAAATGGGTGAACATAAAATAGAGTATATATGGCTTTGGCTGACCAGGATTGGTTAATAATGTAAGTTATGTTTTAGGATAAAAGAATTTTTTGAGAGCTTATCCTAGTTGTAAGTGAAAAAAAACAGAGACATTGTTTTATTGATGGAATTTCAGTTCTTTAACAGTCTTGAGTTTGGAACATTCATTACTAAAATTAGCACCTGATTCTTTGGTGCAGAATTGAAAGCACATCTTTCAAACACATGCAGGTCCAGAAAATGCAGTGGCTCATATCCTTTCCTTTACACAGAATCTGACATCCAGATTTCATCTATAAATATAGGTTTGATCATGAGCACTAAAAATTGTAAGTTATTGATTTTTTAATATCATGGTTTTTGCATAGGTTTACTATGGAAACTAAATTAGTACCATGAGTCCTTTAAGTCCCAATGGCACCTACAAACCACAGCAAATCTCAAGTCCCTATGGAACATACTGACTACAGCAAATCTCAAGTCTATAGCCAAGTCCAATGTCACAAACATTTAAATGTAAACACAACAAAAGCCATACATTAAGTGTGGTGTGGTAGATTTTGAAATACATCTAGACATCTGGGATTCAGTCTGTGAAAGCAGAGGTAGCTTAACGCTGTGTCGGTGCTTTTTTCTTTCTGAGACCTGTTCCAGTCAGTAAGTGATATGTTCAATGTCTTGAATCATAATTTTTGTGTCACATTAACAATGTATATATTTTTGGTCATTTTACACTTTTGATTGTGTAGGAGGCTAATGAAGACAATTGTATTTCCAAATTTGAGCACTATACAAGGATGTTTGAAAGCAGTTTTAATGGTTTTAAATTGTCTTTTTCAAACTGTTATTGTATACAAGGATGTTTGAAAGCAGTTTCAATGGTTTTAAATTGTTTTTTTCAAACTGTTATTGTATACAAGGATTTTTGAAAGCAGTTTTAATGGTTTTAAATTGACTTTTTCAAACTGTTATGTATACAAGGATGTTTGAAAGCAGTTTTAATGGTTTTAAATTGTCTTTTTGAAACTTTTGTTCTATACAAGGATGTTTGAAAGCAGTTTTAATGGCTTTAAATTTTTTTCTTCAAACTTGTATTCATACAAAGATGTTTGAAAGCAGTTTTAATGGTTTTAAATTGTCTTTTTCAAACTGTTATTGTATACAAGGATGTTTGAAAGCAGTTTTAATGGTTTTAAATTGTCTTTTTCAAACTGTTATTGTATACAAGGATGTTTGAAAGCAGTTTTAATGGCTTTAAATTGACTTTTTCAAACTGTTATTCTATACAAGGATGTTTGAAAGCAGTTTTAATGGCTTTTAATTGTTTTTTCAAACTGTTGTTCTGTACAAGGATGCTTGAAAGCAGTTTTAATGGTTTTAAATTGTCTTTTTCAAACTGTTATTGTATACAAGGATGTTTGAATGCAGTTTTAATGGTTTTAAATTGTTTTTTTCAAACTGTTATTGTATACAAGGATGTTTGAATGCAGTTTTAATGGTTTTAAATTGACTTTTTCAAACTGTTATTGTCTACAAGGATGTTTGAAAGCTGTTTTAATGGTTTTAAATTGTCTTTTTCAAACTGTTATTGTCTACAAGGATGTTTGAAAGCAGTTTTATTGGTTTTAAATTGTCTTTTTGAAACTTTTGTTCTATACAAGGATGTTTGAAAGCAGTTTTAATGGTTTTAAATTTTTTTCTTCAAACTTTTATTCATATAAGGATGTTTGAAAGCAGTTTTAATGGTTTTAAATTGTCTTTTTCAAACTTTTATTCTATACAAGGATGTTTGAAAGCAGTTTTAATGGTTTTAAATTGTTTTTTTTCAAACTGTTATTGTATACAAGGATGTTTGAAAGCAGTTTTAATGGTTTTAAATTGACTTTTTCAAACTGTTATGTATACAAGGATGTTTGAAAGCAGTTTTAATGGTTTTAAATTTTTTTCTTCAAACTTTTATTCATACAAGGATGTTTGAAAGCAGTTTTAATGGTTTTAAATTGTCTTTTTCAAACTGTTATTGTATACAAGGATGTTTGAAAGCAGTTTTAATGGCTTTAAATCGACGTTTTCAAACTGTTATTCTATACAAGGATGTTTGAAAGCAGTTTTGATGGCTTTTAATTGTTTTTTTCAAACTGTTGTTCTGTACAAGGATGCTTGAAAGCAGTTTTAATGGTTTTAAATTGTCTTTTTCAAACTGTTATTGTATACAAGGATGTTTGAAAGCAGTTTTAATGGCTTTAAATTGACTTTTTCAAACTGTTATTCTATACAAGGATGTTTGAAAGCAGTTTTAATGGCTTTTAATTGTTTTTTCAAACTGTTGTTCTGTACAAGGATGCTTGAAAGCAGTTTTAATGGTTTTAAATTGTCTTTTTCAAACTGTTATTGTATACAAGGATGTTTGAATGCAGTTTTAATGGTTTTAAATTGTTTTTTTCAAACTGTTATTGTATACAAGGATGTTTGAATGCAGTTTTAATGGTTTTAAATTGACTTTTTCAAACTGTTATTGTCTACAAGGATGTTTGAAAGCTGTTTTAATGGTTTTAAATTGTCTTTTTCAAACTGTTATTGTCTACAAGGATGTTTGAAAGCAGTTTTATTGGTTTTAAATTGTCTTTTTGAAACTTTTGTTCTATACAAGGATGTTTGAAAGCAGTTTTAATGGTTTTAAATTTTTTTCTTCAAACTTTTATTCATATAAGGATGTTTGAAAGCAGTTTTAATGGTTTTAAATTGTCTTTTTCAAACTTTTATTCTATACAAGGATGTTTGAAAGCAGTTTTAATGGTTTTAAATTTTTTTCTTCAAACTTTTATTCATATAAGGATGTTTGAAAGCAGTTTTAATGGTTTTAAATTGTCTTTTTCAAACTTTTATTCTATACAAGGATGTTTCAAAGCAGTTTTAATGGTTTTAAATTTTTTTCTTCAAACTTTTATTCATATAAGGATGTTTGAAAGCAGTTTTAATGGTCTTAAATTGTTTTTTTCAAACTGTTATTGTATACAAGGATTTTTGAAAGCAGTTTTAATGGTTTTAAATTGTTTTTTTCAAACTGTTATTGTATACAAGGATGTTTAAAAGCAGTTTTAATGGTTTTAAATTGTTTTTTTTCAAACTGTTATTGTATACAAGGATGTTTGAAAGCAGTTTTAATGGTTCTAAATTGACTTTTTCAAACTGTTATGTATACAAGGATGTTTGAAAGCAGTTTTAATGGTTTTAAATTTTTTTCTTCAAACTTTTATTCATACAAGGATGTTTGAAAGCAGTTTTAATGGTTTTAAATTGTCTTTTTCAAACTGTTATTGTATACAAGGATGTTTGAAAGCAGTTTTAATGGCTTTAAATCGACGTTTTCAAACTGTTATTCTATACAAGGATGTTTGAAAGCAGTTTTAATGGTTTTAAATTTTTTTCTTCAAACTTTTATTCATATAAGGATGTTTGAAAGCAGTTTTAATGGTTTTAAATTGTTTTTTTCAAACTGTTATTGTATACAAGGATTTTTGAAAGCAGTTTTAATGGTTTTAAATTGTTTTTTTCAAACTGTTATTGTATACAAGGATGTTTAAAAGCAGTTTTAATGGTTTTAAATTGTTTTTTTTCAAACTGTTATTGTATACAAGGATGTTCGAAAGCAGTTTTAATGGTTTTAAATTGACTTTTTCAAACTGTTATGTATACAAGGATGTTTGAAAGCAGTTTTAATGGTTTTAAATTTTTTTCTTCAAACTTTTATTCATATAAGGATGTTTGAAAGCAGTTTTAATGGTTTTAAATTGTCTTTTTCAAACTGTTATTGTATACAAGGATGTTTGAAAGCAGTTTTAATGGCTTTAAATCGACGTTTTCAAACTGTTATTCTATACAAGGATGTTTGAAAGCAGTTTTGATGGTTTTAAATTGTTTTTTTCAAACTGTTATTGTATACAAGGATTTTTGAAAGCAGTTTTAATGGTTTTAAATTGACTTTTTCAAACTGTTATGTATACAAGGATGTTTGAAAGCAGTTTTAATGGTTTTAAATTGTCTTTTTGAAACTTTTGTTCTATACAAGGATGTTTGAAAGCAGTTTTAATGGCTTTAAATTTTTTTCTTCAAACTTGTATTCATACAAAGATGTTTGAAAGCAGTTTTAATGGTTTTAAATTGTCTTTTTCAAACTGTTATTGTATACAAGGATGTTTGAAAGCAGTTTTAATGGTTTTAAATTGTCTTTTTCAAACTGTTATTGTATACAAGGATGTTTGAAAGCAGTTTTAATGGCTTTAAATTGACTTTTTCAAACTGTTATTCTATATAAGGATGTTTGAAAGCAGTTTTAATGGCTTTTAATTGTTTTTTCAAACTGTTGTTCTGTACAAGGATGCTTGAAAGCAGTTTTAATGGTTTTAAATTGTCTTTTTCAAACTGTTATTGTATACAAGGATGTTTGAATGCAGTTTTAATGGTTTTAAATTGTTTTTTTCAAACTGTTATTGTATACAAGGATGTTCGAAAGCAGTTTTAATGGTTTTAAATTGACTTTTTCAAACTGTTATGTATACAAGGATGTTTGAAAGCAGTTTTAATGGTTTTAAATTTTTTTCTTCAAACTTTTATTCATATAAGGATGTTTGAAAGCAGTTTTAATGGTTTTAAATTGTCTTTTTCAAACTGTTATTGTATACAAGGATGTTTGAAAGCAGTTTTAATGGCTTTAAATCGACGTTTTCAAACTGTTATTCTATACAAGGATGTTTGAAAGCAGTTTTGATGGTTTTAAATTGTTTTTTTCAAACTGTTATTGTATACAAGGATTTTTGAAAGCAGTTTTAATGGTTTTAAATTGACTTTTTCAAACTGTTATGTATACAAGGATGTTTGAAAGCAGTTTTAATGGTTTTAAATTGTCTTTTTGAAACTTTTGTTCTATACAAGGATGTTTGAAAGCAGTTTTAATGGCTTTAAATTTTTTTCTTCAAACTTGTATTCATACAAAGATGTTTGAAAGCAGTTTTAATGGTTTTAAATTGTCTTTTTCAAACTGTTATTGTATACAAGGATGTTTGAAAGCAGTTTTAATGGTTTTAAATTGTCTTTTTCAAACTGTTATTGTATACAAGGATGTTTGAAAGCAGTTTTAATGGCTTTAAATTGACTTTTTCAAACTGTTATTCTATACAAGGATGTTTGAAAGCAGTTTTAATGGCTTTTAATTGTTTTTTCAAACTGTTGTTCTGTACAAGGATGCTTGAAAGCAGTTTTAATGGTTTTAAATTGTCTTTTTCAAACTGTTATTGTATACAAGGATGTTTGAATGCAGTTTTAATGGTTTTAAATTGTTTTTTTCAAACTGTTATTGTATACAAGGATGTTTGAATGCAGTTTTAATGGTTTTAAATTGACTTTTTCAAACTGTTATTGTCTACAAGGATGTTTGAAAGCTGTTTTAATGGTTTTAAATTGTCTTTTTCAAACTGTTATTGTCTACAAGGATGTTTGAAAGCAGTTTTATTGGTTTTAAATTGTCTTTTTGAAACTTTTGTTCTATACAAGGATGTTTGAAAGCAGTTTTAATGGTTTTAAATTTTTTTCTTCAAACTTTTATTCATATAAGGATGTTTGAAAGCAGTTTTAATGGTTTTAAATTGTCTTTTTCAAACTTTTATTCTATACAAGGATGTTTGAAAGCAGTTTTAATGGTTTTAAATTGTTTTTTTCAAACTGTTATTGTATACAAGGATTTTTGAAAGCAGTTTTAATGGTTTTAAATTGTTTTTTTCAAACTGTTATTGTATACAAGGATGTTTAAAAGCAGTTTTAATGGTTTTAAATTGTTTTTTTTCAAACTGTTATTGTATACAAGGATGTTTGAAAGCAGTTTTAATGGTTTTAAATTGACTTTTTCAAACTGTTATGTATACAAGGATGTTTGAAAGCAGTTTTAATGGTTTTAAATTTTTTTCTTCAAACTTTTATTCATACAAGGATGTTTGAAAGCAGTTTTAATGGTTTTAAATTGTCTTTTTCAAACTGTTATTGTATACAAGGATGTTTGAAAGCAGTTTTAATGGCTTTAAATCGACGTTTTCAAACTGTTATTCTATACAAGGATGTTTGAAAGCAGTTTTGATGGCTTTTAATTGTTTTTTTCAAACTGTTGTTCTGTACAAGGATGCTTGAAAGCAGTTTTAATGGTTTTAAATTGTCTTTTTCAAACTGTTATTGTATACAAGGATGTTTGAAAGCAGTTTTAATGGCTTTAAATTGACTTTTTCAAACTGTTATTCTATACAAGGATGTTTGAAAGCAGTTTTAATGGCTTTTAATTGTTTTTTCAAACTGTTGTTCTGTACAAGGATGCTTGAAAGCAGTTTTAATGGTTTTAAATTGTCTTTTTCAAACTGTTATTGTATACAAGGATGTTTGAAAGCAGTTTTAATGGCTTTAAATCGACGTTTTCAAACTGTTATTCTATACAAGGATGTTTGAAAGCAGTTTTGATGGCTTTTAATTGTTTTTTTCAAACTGTTGTTCTGTACAAGGATGCTTGAAAGCAGTTTTAATGGTTTTAAATTGTCTTTTTCAAACTGTTATTGTATACAAGGATGTTTGAAAGCAGTTTTAATGGCTTTAAATTGACTTTTTCAAACTGTTATTCTATACAAGGATGTTTGAAAGCAGTTTTAATGGCTTTTAATTGTTTTTTCAAACTGTTGTTCTGTACAAGGATGCTTGAAAGCAGTTTTAATGGTTTTAAATTGTCTTTTTCAAACTGTTATTGTATACAAGGATGTTTGAAAGCAGTTTTAATGGCTTTAAATTGACTTTTTCAAACTGTTATTCTATACAAGGATGTTTGAAAGCAGTTTTAATGGCTTTTAATTGTTTTTTCAAACTGTTGTTCTGTACAAGGATGCTTGAAAGCAGTTTTAATGGTTTTAAATTGTCTTTTTCAAAATGTTATTGTATACAAGGATGTTTGAATGCAGTTTTAATGGTTTTAAATTGACTTTTTCAAACTGTTATTGTCTACAAGGATGTTTGAAAGCTGTTTTAATGGTTTTAAATTGTCTTTTTCAAACTGTTATTGTCTACAAGGATGTTTGAAAGCAGTTTTATTGGTTTTAAATTGTCTTTTTGAAACTTTTGTTCTATACAAGGATGTTTGAAAGCAGTTTTAATGGTTTTAAATTTTTTTCTTCAAACTTTTATTCATATAAGGATGTTTGAAAGCAGTTTTAATGGTTTTAAATTGTCTTTTTCAAACTTTTATTCTATACAAGGATGTTTGAAAGCAGTTTTAATGGTTTTAAATTTTTTTCTTCAAACTTTTATTCATATAAGGATGTTTGAAAGCAGTTTTAATGGTTTTAAATTGTCTTTTTCAAACTTTTATTCTATACAAGGATGTTTCAAAGCAGTTTTAATGGTTTTAAATTTTTTTCTTCAAACTTTTATTCATATAAGGATGTTTGAAAGCAGTTTTAATGGTCTTAAATTGTTTTTTTCAAACTGTTATTGTATACAAGGATTTTTGAAAGCAGTTTTAATGGTTTTAAATTGTTTTTTTCAAACTGTTATTGTATACAAGGATGTTTAAAAGCAGTTTTAATGGTTTTAAATTGTTTTTTTTCAAACTGTTATTGTATACAAGGATGTTTGAAAGCAGTTTTAATGGTTCTAAATTGACTTTTTCAAACTGTTATGTATACAAGGATGTTTGAAAGCAGTTTTAATGGTTTTAAATTTTTTTCTTCAAACTTTTATTCATACAAGGATGTTTGAAAGCAGTTTTAATGGTTTTAAATTGTCTTTTTCAAACTGTTATTGTATACAAGGATGTTTGAAAGCAGTTTTAATGGCTTTAAATCGACGTTTTCAAACTGTTATTCTATACAAGGATGTTTGAAAGCAGTTTTAATGGTTTTAAATTTTTTTCTTCAAACTTTTATTCATATAAGGATGTTTGAAAGCAGTTTTAATGGTTTTAAATTGTTTTTTTCAAACTGTTATTGTATACAAGGATTTTTGAAAGCAGTTTTAATGGTTTTAAATTGTTTTTTTCAAACTGTTATTGTATACAAGGATGTTTAAAAGCAGTTTTAATGGTTTTAAATTGTTTTTTTTCAAACTGTTATTGTATACAAGGATGTTCGAAAGCAGTTTTAATGGTTTTAAATTGACTTTTTCAAACTGTTATGTATACAAGGATGTTTGAAAGCAGTTTTAATGGTTTTAAATTTTTTTCTTCAAACTTTTATTCATATAAGGATGTTTGAAAGCAGTTTTAATGGTTTTAAATTGTCTTTTTCAAACTGTTATTGTATACAAGGATGTTTGAAAGCAGTTTTAATGGCTTTAAATCGACGTTTTCAAACTGTTATTCTATACAAGGATGTTTGAAAGCAGTTTTGATGGTTTTAAATTGTTTTTTTCAAACTGTTATTGTATACAAGGATTTTTGAAAGCAGTTTTAATGGTTTTAAATTGACTTTTTCAAACTGTTATGTATACAAGGATGTTTGAAAGCAGTTTTAATGGTTTTAAATTGTCTTTTTGAAACTTTTGTTCTATACAAGGATGTTTGAAAGCAGTTTTAATGGCTTTAAATTTTTTTCTTCAAACTTGTATTCATACAAAGATGTTTGAAAGCAGTTTTAATGGTTTTAAATTGTCTTTTTCAAACTGTTATTGTATACAAGGATGTTTGAAAGCAGTTTTAATGGTTTTAAATTGTCTTTTTCAAACTGTTATTGTATACAAGGATGTTTGAAAGCAGTTTTAATGGCTTTAAATTGACTTTTTCAAACTGTTATTCTATATAAGGATGTTTGAAAGCAGTTTTAATGGCTTTTAATTGTTTTTTCAAACTGTTGTTCTGTACAAGGATGCTTGAAAGCAGTTTTAATGGTTTTAAATTGTCTTTTTCAAACTGTTATTGTATACAAGGATGTTTGAATGCAGTTTTAATGGTTTTAAATTGTTTTTTTCAAACTGTTATTGTATACAAGGATGTTCGAAAGCAGTTTTAATGGTTTTAAATTGACTTTTTCAAACTGTTATGTATACAAGGAT
The DNA here is from genome assembly GCA_028554795.2 of Sinohyriopsis cumingii. NCBI lineage: Eukaryota > Metazoa > Mollusca > Bivalvia > Unionida > Unionidae > Sinohyriopsis > Sinohyriopsis cumingii. Next base: position 92,613,666 of record CM068840.1, on the reverse strand, counting down.
GTTTGAAAGCAGTTTTAATGGTTTTAAATTTTTTTCTTCAAACTTTTATTCATATAAGGATGTTTGAAAGCAGTTTTAATGGTTTTAAATTGTCTTTTTCAAACTGTTATTGTATACAAGGATGTTTGAAAGCAGTTTTAATGGCTTTAAATCGACGTTTTCAAACTGTTATTCTATACAAGGATGTTTGAAAGCAGTTTTGATGGTTTTAAATTGTTTTTTTCAAACTGTTATTGTATACAAGGATTTTTGAAAGCAGTTTTAATGGTTTTAAATTGACTTTTTCAAACTGTTATGTATACAAGGATGTTTGAAAGCAGTTTTAATGGTTTTAAATTGTCTTTTTGAAACTTTTGTTCTATACAAGGATGTTTGAAAGCAGTTTTAATGGCTTTAAATTTTTTTCTTCAAACTTGTATTCATACAAAGATGTTTGAAAGCAGTTTTAATGGTTTTAAATTGTCTTTTTCAAACTGTTATTGTATACAAGGATGTTTGAAAGCAGTTTTAATGGTTTTAAATTGTCTTTTTCAAACTGTTATTGTATACAAGGATGTTTGAAAGCAGTTTTAATGGCTTTAAATTGACTTTTTCAAACTGTTATTCTATATAAGGATGTTTGAAAGCAGTTTTAATGGCTTTTAATTGTTTTTTCAAACTGTTGTTCTGTACAAGGATGCTTGAAAGCAGTTTTAATGGTTTTAAATTGTCTTTTTCAAACTGTTATTGTATACAAGGATGTTTGAATGCAGTTTTAATGGTTTTAAATTGTTTTTTTCAAACTGTTATTGTATACAAGGATGTTCGAAAGCAGTTTTAATGGTTTTAAATTGACTTTTTCAAACTGTTATGTATACAAGGATGTTTGAAAGCAGTTTTAATGGTTTTAAATTTTTTTCTTCAAACTTTTATTCATATAAGGATGTTTGAAAGCAGTTTTAATGGTTTTAAATTGTCTTTTTCAAACTGTTATTGTATACAAGGATGTTTGAAAGCAGTTTTAATGGCTTTAAATCGACGTTTTCAAACTGTTATTCTATACAAGGATGTTTGAAAGCAGTTTTGATGGTTTTAAATTGTTTTTTTCAAACTGTTATTGTATACAAGGATTTTTGAAAGCAGTTTTAATGGTTTTAAATTGACTTTTTCAAACTGTTATGTATACAAGGATGTTTGAAAGCAGTTTTAATGGTTTTAAATTGTCTTTTTGAAACTTTTGTTCTATACAAGGATGTTTGAAAGCAGTTTTAATGGCTTTAAATTTTTTTCTTCAAACTTGTATTCATACAAAGATGTTTGAAAGCAGTTTTAATGGTTTTAAATTGTCTTTTTCAAACTGTTATTGTATACAAGGATGTTTGAAAGCAGTTTTAATGGTTTTAAATTGTCTTTTTCAAACTGTTATTGTATACAAGGATGTTTGAAAGCAGTTTTAATGGCTTTAAATTGACTTTTTCAAACTGTTATTCTATATAAGGATGTTTGAAAGCAGTTTTAATGGCTTTTAATTGTTTTTTCAAACTGTTGTTCTGTACAAGGATGCTTGAAAGCAGTTTTAATGGTTTTAAATTGTCTTTTTCAAACTGTTATTGTATACAAGGATGTTTGAATGCAGTTTTAATGGTTTTAAATTGTTTTTTTCAAACTGTTATTGTATACAAGGATGTTCGAAAGCAGTTTTAATGGTTTTAAATTGACTTTTTCAAACTGTTATGTATACAAGGATGTTTGAAAGCAGTTTTAATGGTTTTAAATTTTTTTCTTCAAACTTTTATTCATATAAGGATGTTTGAAAGCAGTTTTAATGGTTTTAAATTGTCTTTTTCAAACTGTTATTGTATACAAGGATGTTTGAAAGCAGTTTTAATGGCTTTAAATCGACGTTTTCAAACTGTTATTCTATACAAGGATGTTTGAAAGCAGTTTTGATGGTTTTAAATTGTTTTTTTCAAACTGTTATTGTATACAAGGATTTTTGAAAGCAGTTTTAATGGTTTTAAATTGACTTTTTCAAACTGTTATGTATACAAGGATGTTTGAAAGCAGTTTTAATGGTTTTAAATTGTCTTTTTGAAACTTTTGTTCTATACAAGGATGTTTGAAAGCAGTTTTAATGGCTTTAAATTTTTTTCTTCAAACTTGTATTCATACAAAGATGTTTGAAAGCAGTTTTAATGGTTTTAAATTGTCTTTTTGAAACTTTTGTTCTATACAAGGATGTTTGAAAGCAGTTTTAATGGCTTTAAATTTTTTTCTTCAAACTTGTATTCATACAAAGATGTTTGAAAGCAGTTTTAATGGTTTTAAATTGTCTTTTTCAAACTGTTATTGTATACAAGGATGTTTGAAAGCAGTTTTAATGGTTTTAAATTGTCTTTTTCAAACTGTTATTGTATACAAGGATGTTTGAAAGCAGTTTTAATGGCTTTTAATTGTTTTTTCAAACTGTTGTTCTGTACAAGGATGCTTGAAAGCAGTTTTAATGGTTTTAAATTGTCTTTTTCAAACTGTTATTGTATACAAGGATGTTTGAATGCAGTTTTAATGGTTTTAAATTGTTTTTTTCAAACTGTTATTGTATACAAGGATGTTTGAATGCAGTTTTAATGGTTTTAAATTGACTTTTTCAAACTGTTATTGTCTACAAGGATGTTTGAAAGCTGTTTTAATGGTTTTAAATTGTCTTTTTCAAACTGTTATTGTCTACAAGGATGTTTGAAAGCAGTTTTATTGGTTTTAAATTGTCTTTTTGAAACTTTTGTTCTATACAAGGATGTTTGAAAGCAGTTTTAATGGTTTTAAATTTTTTTCTTCAAACTTTTATTCATATAATGATGTTTGAAAGCAGTTTTAATGGTTTTAAATTGTCTTTTTCAAACTTTTATTCTATACAAGGATGTTTGAAAGCAGTTTTAATGGTTTTAAATTGTCTTTTTCAAACTGTTATTGTATACAAGGATTTTTGAAAGCAGTTTTAATGGTTTTAAATTGTTTTTTTTCAAACTGTTATTGTATACAAGGATGTTTAAAAGCAGTTTTAATGGTTTTAAATTGTTTTTTTTCAAACTGTTATTGTATACAAGGATGTTTGAAAGCAGTTTTAATGGTTTTAAATTGACTTTTTCAAACTGTTATGTATACAAGGATGTTTGAAAGCAGTTTTAATGGTTTTAAATTTTTTTCTTCAAACTTTTATTCATACAAGGATGTTTGAAAGCAGTTTTAATGGTTTTAAATTGTCTTTTTCAAACTGTTATTGTATACAAGGATGTTTGAAAGCAGTTTTAATGGCTTTAAATCGACGTTTTCAAACTGTTATTCTATACAAGGATGTTTGAAAGCAGTTTTGATGGCTTTTAATTGTTTTTTTCAAACTGTTGTTCTGTACAAGGATGCTTGAAAGCAGTTTTAATGGTTTTAAATTGTCTTTTTCAAACTGTTATTGTATACAAGGATGTTTGAAAGCAGTTTTAATGGCTTTAAATTGACTTTTTCAAACTGTTATTCTATACAAGGATGTTTGAAAGCAGTTTTAATGGCTTTTAATTGTTTTTTCAAACTGTTGTTCTGTACAAGGATGCTTGAAAGCAGTTTTAATGGTTTTAAATTGTCTTTTTCAAACTGTTATTGTATACAAGGATGTTTGAATGCAGTTTTAATGGTTTTAAATTGTTTTTTTCAAACTGTTATTGTATACAAGGATGTTTGAATGCAGTTTTAATGGTTTTAAATTGACTTTTTCAAACTGTTATTGTCTACAAGGATGTTTGAAAGCTGTTTTAATGGTTTTAAATTGTCTTTTTCAAACTGTTATTGTCTACAAGGATGTTTGAAAGCAGTTTTATTGGTTTTAAATTGTCCTTTTGAAACTTTTGTTCTATACAAGGATGTTTGAAAGCAGTTTTAATGGTTTTAAATTGTTTTCTTCAAACTTTTATTCATATAAGGATGTTTGAAAGCAGTTTTAATGGTTTTAAATTGTCTTTTTCAAACTGTTATTGTATACAAGGATGTTTGAAAGCAGTTTTAATGGTTTTAAATTGACTTTTTCAAACTGTTATTGTCTACAAGGATGTTTGAAAGCAGTTTTAATGGTTTTAAATTGTTTTTTTCAAACTTTTATTCATACAAGAATGTTTGAAAGTAGTTTTAATGGTTTTAATTTTTTTTCAAGGATGGTTCAGCTTATTTTGAACTCTCTTTTAGACTGTTCTCACATAGGTTCTGAGAATATTAAAATTGGTTTGAACCAGTTGACTGTTTTAGGACGGTTTTGATATAGAGGTTTGAGATGGTAATGACAGTAGAGTCAATTGAATATATTATTTCTTTTTTTATCTCTACTGGCTGTAGACCAGAAGAGACTATGGGATGGCCTGTTGTCCAACAAACTTTTCATTAGCATAAGTTTGTCAATGCAACTCCTCCCAAACTCCGTGGAGGATTGCCTGAAAACTTTGCACACACATTCATCTCATGATGTTGTTGGTCATAAATGAAAGTTGACCTTGGTTTTTTTTTATATATAGCTGGCTCCTCCTCAGTGGAAAGTTGGATTGACCTTGGTTTTTGGTATATAGCTCCTCCTCAGTGGAAAGTTGGATTGACCTTGGTTTTTTTTATATATAGCTGGCTCCTCCTCAGTGGAAAGTTGGATTGACCTTGGTTTTTTTATATATAGCTGGCTCCTCCTCAGTGGAAAGTTGGATTGACCTTGGTTTTTTTATATATAGCTGGCTCCTCCTCAGTGGAAAGTTGGATTGACCTTGGTTTTTTTTATATATAGCTGGCTCCTCCTCAGTGGAAAGTTGGATTGACCTTGGTTTTTTTATATATAGCTGGCTCCTCCTCAGTGGAAAGTTGGATTGACCTTGGTTTTTTTATATATAGCTGGCTCCTCCTCAGTGGAAAGTTGGATTGACCTTGGTTTTTTTTATATATAGCTGGCTCCTCCTCAGTGGAAAGTTGGATTGACCTTGGTTTTTTTATATATAGCTGGCTCCTCCTCAGTGGATAGTTGTATTTACCTTGGTTTTTGGTATATAGCTGGTTGTAAATTGTCACTACTACTAATCCTCAGTGGAAAGTTGTATTAACCTTGCTGTTGGTTTTTAGCTGGTTGTAAATTGTCACTACTCCTCCTCAGTGGAATGTTGTATTGACCTTGGGTTTTGATATATAGCTGGCTCCTCCTCAGTGGAAACTTGTATTGACCTTGGTTTTGGTATATAGCTGGTTCTAAATTGTCACTACTACTCCTCAGTGGAATGTTGTATTGACCTTGGGTTTTGGTATATAGCTGGTTATAAATTGTGACTACTGACTCCTCCTCAGTGGAAAGTTGTATTGACTTTGGGTTTTGGTATATAGCTGGTTCTAAATTGTCACTACTACTCCTCCTCAGTGGAAACTTGTATTGACCTTGGGTGTTTGGTATATAGCTGGTTATAAATTGTGACTACTGACTCCTCCTCAGTGGAAACTTGTATTGACCTTGGGTTTTGGTATATAGCTGGTTATAAATTGTCACTACTCCTACTCAGTGGAAATTTGTATTGACCTTGGGTGTTTGGTATATAGCTGGTTCTAAATTGTCACTACTACTCCTCCTCAGTGGAAACTTGTATTGACCTTGGGTGTTTGGTATATAGCTGGTTATAAATTGTGACTACTGACTCCTACTCAGTGGAAATTTGTATTGACCTTGGGTGTTTGGTATATAGCTGGTTCTAAATTGTCACTACTACTCCTCCTCAGTGTAAAGTTGTATTGACCTTGGGTTTTGGTATATAGCTGGTTATAAATTGTCACTACTGACTCCTCCTCAGTGGAAACTTGTATTGACCTTGGGTGTTTGGTATATAGCTGGTTCTAAATTGTCACTACTGACTCCTCCTCAGTGGAAACTTGTATTGACCTTGGGTTTTGGTATATAGCTGGTTCTAAATTGTCACTACTCCTACTCAGTGGAAAGTTGTATTTACCTTGAGATTTTGGTATATAGATGGTTCTAAATTGTCACTACTTCTCCTCAATGGAAAGTTGTATTGACCTTGGGTTTTTGGTATATGGTTGGTTCTAAATTGTCACTACTCCTTAGTGGAAATTTGTATTGACCTTGTGTGTTTGGTATATAGCTGGTTGTATTTTTTCACTACTGACTACTCCTCAGTGGAAATTTGTATTGACCTTGGGTGTTTGGTATATAGCTGGTTCTAAATTGTCACTACTCCTCAGTGGAAATTTGTATTGACCTTGGGTGTTTGGTATATAGCTGGTTGTAAATTGTCACTACTACTCCTCCTCAGTGTAAAGTTGTATTGACCTTGGGTTTTTGGTATGTAGTGGTTGTAAATTACAATGGTGCCTATGTGATGCCACCATTTTTAAAAATCTTGTTATGGTTTCTCCTCCTCAATGGATGGTCATATCAGTATTGGGTTTTCACTAGAAAACTTCTTATAATGTTTGGTTGGTCCAAAATGAAAATGGTGTCCATTTAAGTGACATTCAGGATGTCCACAATGGCAGCCATGTAAACGATCTTGTTATCATTACTCCTCCTGAATGGATGGTTATATTCACTTGTAGTTTTCACCAAATGACTTCTAATGAAATCTGAAATCTTGTTTTTTTTAAGTACCCAGTATTTAAGATGAAGAATGGTCCTATCTTGAATTAAATTCAGAGGACGCTTCCCTTTTTGGCTCTGCTGGTCACTGACAACAAGAACTTATGGGATAATATTTCACCTTTTGCCCTTCCATCTGTCAGCATGAGTTTGTTATTACCACTCATCCTGAAGTACTTGGGGAATTGCTGCAAAATTTTAGCACACACACACACACACACACACTCGTCCCAGGGTATAGTTGGTCCTAAAATGGTGGTGCTCAGACACCAAATATGGCCACCATGCAGCCATCTTGAAAATCTTGTTCTTACTACTCATCATGAATGCAAACTTGTATTGACCTGGAGTTTTCACCAGAAGAATTTTTATGAAGTCTAATTGGTCTATATAAAAATGGTGCTGAGTTGATACTAAATGAGAATGCTGCCAATCATACCTGGTCTATAAAAAATGGTGCTGAGTTGATACTAAATGTGAATGCTGCCAATTATACCTGGTCTATAAAAAAATGGTGCTGAGTTGATACTAAATGCGAATGCTGCCAATCATACCTCAAATATAGCTATTATAATGGCTATCATAAAAATCTTGATGTCACTACTCCCCCTGGTGGAAATTGGCATTGATGTCACTACTCCCCCTGGGTGGAAATTGGCATTGATGTCACTAATCCCCCTGGGTGGAAGTTGGCATTGATGTCACTACTCCCCTTGGTGGAAGTTGGCATTGATGTCACTACTCCCCTGGGTGAAAGTTGGCATTGATGTCACTACTCTCCCTGGGTGGAAGTTGGCATTGATGTCACTACTCCCGCTGGTGGAAGTTGGCACTGATGTCACTACTCCCCCTGTTGGAAATTGTCATTGATGTCTCTTCTCCCCCTGGGTGGAAGTTTATATTGACATGCATGATGTTTTCACCAAAAGGCTTTCACTGATGTCTACTTCATCCTAAATGAAAATGGTGGCAATCTGACATCCAATAAGTTCATAACAGCAATTGATTTGAAAATCTTAAAAGGAAGAAATTGTCTTATCTTGAATTCCTTGAAATTCTATTTACCAGGGAGAGTGTCAGTCACTTTAAGTGATTTTGCTTATAGTGTTTTAGATAAAACACATCCATTAAGACAAACCATACTCTTATGCCAGAAGGAGTGTTCCAGCTATCGCCATGCTAATTGACATGTCTAGTTAACACAGACAGTGATGTGTATGATAGAGGTCTCTTTATAGGGTCATCATTGGATTAGGAGAAAAGCATAAAAGCATAAAATACAGCAGTTGTTTTCCTTACAGTGATTGGTCCTTTGTGGCTGCTTATTTACTTTAATACATGAGGTCATCGACACTATCAGGCATTGTATGTTAGACATGATGTTCTGTGTGATGAATCATACACGATCTATCTTAGTCAACCATGCACAGTCCTGGTAAGTGTTGCCAACATTCATGCATTAAACTGGACAGATAAAAGTAATATTTTACGGCACTAAATAGTTCTTATATTTATGGTGAATTTAAATCATGCTAAAGAAATTTTTAATTTTACTCATAAATCCTATAACATGTGTGACCACCCAGTAGATCATGGTCTATGTTGATTATTCTACCGATTCTTTCCAACAACATGCATAGACCAATATCTGCCAGTGCATTATGTGCCAGCAGATCTGGGTCTCTGCAGTTTACAGTTGGACTTGTTGAATATATATTGGATTTTTATTTTCATGATTATCTTTAACGCACCAAATTCATTTTTTTAAAAAAATTCCAGCTTGTATTGAATTCCATTATGCGATATATCTAACAAAGATCTAGAAGGCATGTAGCAAACAACAAAAATTGTGGGGGGCCCTCAGTCGCCTCGTGGTCTAAAGTGCTCTTCGTTATGGATCACTGCCATCTCACCTCTGTCTGTGTGGGTTTGAGTCTCGGATTCAGCAAATGTGGGTATGTGAGAAAGCTTGCCAGTAGCTTCTTGTGGATTGGTGGTTCTTTCCAGGATTTTCTCAGGTTCTTTCTCCACCATTAATACTGGCTGCCATGTATAGCCTATCATATGCTGAAAAATGGCATTAAACCCTACAACAACAACAACAACAAAAACTGTGCTGGTGTCAGTAATAGGCTTTAACTGGTTTTATTGTTAATGGGAATAAGGTAACTGAATGCACTAATCTATCCTTTCATCTTGGTGTTTTGAATATTATAAATGTTATTATGTCACATATGAATTAAAAATTAGATAATTCTAATAATCAAGAAAAAGCTAAAGGTGTATGCATGTAACCTAGTAGTTTTATAAAGGTTTATCCATTTTAGCCTTGTGTAAACATTTCACAGTAATTTTCTGATTTAAAAGATATAAAAAGTTGACATTAAATTCTAATTTCAAAATCCTCAGAAAAACGTTTTTCTTTCAATTTTTTTACCTTTTAGTTTGGGAAGTTTGATATACTTTTTGAGAAGCTGTTTGTGCTTTTAATATATAATGCACTTTCTCTGTTGAGACACTTTCTCTACCGTTACCGTTCTACCTTGAAAGGCAATTCAAAATAGCTAATGGTTAAAGGGAAAGAACTCTACTTACAGGCTACCGAGAGGTAATGAATAGTCTGGGTGGTTACCTCCCTTGATATAATTTCAGTTTCATAGTAGCATTCAAACAAAAGGAAATGATCATTTAAGGTAACAACTTAGATGCTTTTCTCAAACTTTTTAATGAATTTCTTAATCAATTCTCTGTGTAGAGATAAAGAGAAGAAAATAATTAAAAAATCTGTCATCAAGATTACATGTATTTAGAATGATACTGATCATAAAAAGGAACATGATTGTCAATATTTTGTTCATCTCCTGATCCAGATATAATATATTATTACCTGGTTTTCTATCTGGGGAAATTAAATGTTGTATGATAATAAATTTCATCTGGATACTCTTTTCCAGTCTTTTGATGACTGCAGCAGAATCATTTAAATCAAAATGTCAGATGCACATATTTGTAGGTAGCAGTCCATCAACCAATCAAAACTTTAGGTACCAATATATAAGCCAATCAAAACATTAGTTATACATAAGTAGCAATGCATTAGCCATGTAAAACATAGGTTACAATGCATCAACAGAAGGTTAATCAGTCTTTGCAGGTTTTCATGTATTGCAAAATTTCATAATGTTTAACAAAGATTTTTGTGTGCACATACAAATGGGAACTGTGTATGCATGGAGTAGATCTGGCCTACATCTCAAAACCTTTTGATTAAGAAAGTCAGTCTCAAGCTTCAAGTCCCAGAACTCTGACAGTTTATAACTAGAATATAGCTTGAAACACAGAAATTGTTCAGATATACTAATCCTGTTGTCCATCCGTCTGTCAATACTTCCATCCATGAAACTTGTTAAATGTTATTTACATTACCTGAAGGTACACATGTTGACAAATCACTTTACATCAGTATTTATTGTTAGAGTTATTGCCCTTTTGTCCTTTATTGTAATCTTGTCTGCAACTAGTATGCAGTTTTTTTTATGGATTGCCATTATAAGAGTCATCAGCTGAAGATATGAATATCCACAAATCACTTTGCTCAATCAATTTTTGTGTTATTGTCTTTTTTTTGGTATTGTGGCATAATGCAAGCTATTATTAGTCTTGGACATCCAATATGACCATCACGATCATATCCAAAATACAAATATGAAACATCAAATCATAATTATTCTGTCAATGGTAAATTGTCTAAACTTTATATAATTGATTACATAGATATTAACCAACACGCCTTGCATAGCCAAATCTTCAGATTCTGAACACTGCACTCCACCCCCTTTTCAGGGCAATAGTTGCCGTATTCTGAAGTGTGTTTAATATCCCACTGATAATCATTTTGAGGTATACAAAATTTATTAATTTTGCTTGTTATATTCAAACAGAACTAGCATTTTGCAATATATTAAAGTTAACTGTGCATGCATACAGTATGTGGAACCACTGTCAGGCTGTTATTCTATATAGGACTATTGGTACCAACTCCGCTCCCATTGAACAAATATGCAACACCATGATATTAAAAATTCAGTAACTTTAAATTTCTGAATGTTTCTGATCAAACTGATATTTATCACTATAAACATATCACTGATACAAGTTTCTGTTGTGAGAAGTCATATGTGCCTCATTATTTTTTGGGACCTGCATGTGTTTGAAACATGTTTTCAATTTCTCACCAGAGAGTCAAATGCTAATTTCAGCAATGACTTTTCCTAACTCAGGTCTGTTAAAGGACAGAAATATAATTTTTTTTCTAAGCTTTCATGATATAAGATAGATGATACATATATTTAATAAATATTGAACTATATATAGTTCTAGACAGCAATTTTCCATGACTGTAAGATGAAAGAAAAATAAAACAGAGTTTTGTTTCTCTCTCTCCTTTCTTTTGTTTATTTATTTATTGATTCATTTATTTATTTCAGGAAAATTTTGTAAAGAAATTCTTTCATCACTAACATTTATCAGATGCCTGAAGGAACAAGGAATATGTGTTTCATCATCTTTGTGACTAACATTTTGACCTTGAAAGTGAGACCTTCAATATGCATGGAAACCATATGGATATGTATTTAGATCCAATCATGGGGAAAGGTAGGTCTGTCTGTCTGTCTGTCTTTGTTTAGCATGAAGGTAAAAACTTGAATATGACTTTTTTCAAATACCAGTGGTCATGCTTTCTTGTGTGTATACCTTATTATAAAGGTCTGTCTGTCTGTCTGTCTTGTTTATCTTGAAGGTAAAGACTTGAATATTACTTATTTCAAATACCAGAGGTCATGCTAGCTTTCTTGTGTCTATATCCTATTATGCATGCACTCATCCTGTGTATCTGTGTTTGCCATGTTTGCATTACTGTGCACTTGTTGCATGGATAAGTAGTTTTTGAAAAGTGTTTCACATGCTCCAAATCAGCCAGTAAATTGTATTTTAGTTTCCCAAATGCCAATTTAAAGGAATATGAAAACTTAAATTATGTTTAAATTTGCCTTTTTTTAAAACTACTTACAAAATGTATTAGTTCTCTGGCTCATATAACCAGTTTTAAATGTGACTTATGGACAAGTAATGTTGTATAATGAAGAGGCATACAAATCAAACCCTACAGGTACTGCAAACTGCAAATGGTTTGTACTCAGGGTAATGAAGAACCCTATATATCCTGTGGGTCAAATGTTTAAAAGTCAAGGTCAGTATAACTGAAAGACGAAAATTGGTTTGTGAACAGAGATTACATTTTATGACCATGTACCTTTGCAAGTTTTGAATGACTTACTTGTTGGGTAAGAAATATTTGCGACCAAAAGGCAAAGGTCAGAGTCAATGCCAAAAAATTCTGTTTTGACAGAGAAATGTAAAGCTTTAGGCAGCACTACAAATACATTGGGAAGAAGGGTTTGTGAAAACTTAAATTCAGGATGCTAATAATGCAGATAACACAGGTGAAATGCAAGGTGTGACAATATTTCATGTACCAAGCACAGTTTTAAGACTTTTTTCATGACTGTTTCAAATATCTACAAAGTTTTTTATTTTTCATGTCTGAGACTTGGATGAAGATATAAAAGATAAGGCATATATATATATATATATATATATATATATATATATATATATATATATATATATATATATATATATATATATATATATATATATTATATATATATATATTACTAATTGAACTTTGTACATAATGTGCATTGATATGGTATTTATTATCTTTAAAATTGGTTAACAAATGGTTTTTTTTATTACTTAGATTTAAACCACTTGAAAATAATTCAGAGTAACTCTCTCTCTCTCTCTCTCTCTCTCTCTCTCTTGTATCAAGTGTGTTTGTTCAGCATAGATTAAAAGGCTCTTGGTAAATAGCTGCAGTGGTTAGCATTCAATACTTGTTACCAAAAGGATACAGGTTCAAATCTTACCATTGGATGAATCTAGGTTTGGCTAACATTGTGTGTCCTTTTTCAAGGCACTTTTTTCCCAACAGCCTCAGCACAAAATATCTACTTGTGTAGCTGTGTCTTAAGGCATCCCCAACCCCCAGTTTTTAAAAAGGATTTTTGAATACTCTTGTAATAGGTCAATAATAGGACCAAATTTGTGAGTGGAATATGATCATGCGTATAGTATTCAGTGCCTTTGCAACAATTTGTGCAGACTGCAAAATAATTGGAATGGGAACTGGAAAGACATTTTATTTTATAAATTACAGAACTTTGGAAAACAAATACTTTCTGAAATTTCTGCTGGTTGCCAGCTTTTAATGAAAAAGGATTGCAAAAATGAGTGTAGGTAAAACACATTTAATACTTTCTATGTTTTTTTTATAAAAAACACTTACTTATATTTACAATTTTTAATGAGATTTGGAAAAAATCCCTTGCAAATAATCCTTAAGTTTTTATACAAGTTTTCAACTTACTGCTAAAATTAAAAGGTACCATGCTATAAAAACATTGTTTTCAAGCATTCACATAAGAGCACTCATGATTAAGCAAGTCAGTAAGTAGATTTTTGTCCATGCTTATTTTTCTCTCAGCAACCATTTAATTTAAGAATGCATGAGGTACATACACAAAAATTCCAGGGAGAGAATTCATACAAAACACCTGCTGGACCACTGATTATCTTACAATTGAACCATGACATGACCAAACTACACATGCTATTTTCCATGTTTTAAAAGATCAAAACATCTAGGAATATAGGATATTTTACAGATTTATTATTTGCCACAGTTAGCATTACTTGATAGACCATTTGTTTTCTTTATTTTACCCAAAGATTTGTTCATAATGGATGTACTACTTGTTAATTGCATATGAATAGCAAAGTACATACACACAAATGCATGCAACTTAATAATGATATAAACATACTCAATATAAATAAGTACACACATATGTAGATATGTTATCATCTATTGCATACTCATTATAAATATGTACACACATATGTAGATATGTTATCATCTATAGCATACTCAATATAAATATGTACACACATATGTAGATATGTTATCATCTATAGCATACTCAATATAAATATATAAACACATATGTAGATATGTTATCATCTATTGCATACTCATTATAAATATGTACACACATATGTAGATATGTTATCATCTATTGCATACTCATTATAAATATGTACACACATATGTAGATATGTTATCATCTATAGCATACTCAATATAAATATGTACACACATATGTAGATATGTTATCATCTATAGCATACTCAATATAAATATATAAACACATATGTAGATATGTTATCATCTATAGCATACTCAATATAAATATGTACACACATATGTAGATATGTTATCATCTATAGCATACTCAATATAAATATATAAACACATATGTAGATATGTTATCATCTATAGCATACTCATTATAAATATGTACACACATATGTAGATATGTTATCATCTATAGCATACTCAATATAAATATGTACACACATATGTAGATATGTTATCATCTATAGCATACTCAATATAAATATGTACACACATATGTAGATATGTTATCATCTATAGCATACTCAATATAAATATGTACACACATATGTAGATATGTTATCATCTATAGCATACTCAATATAAATATATACACACATATGTAGATATGTTATCATCTATAGCATACTCAATATAAATATATACACACATATGTAGATATGTTACCAAATAGTTTCTTTTCAGTAATGGACTCTTTGTTAATAAGCTTAATGACCACATGTGAAATATTATACGTGTAATGGGTCACTTAACAAATAAGGAAGGGGGGAGAATCAGCTACCTAATTTCTTTTTGTTGATGGGCTCTTTGGTAATACCCTTTTGGCCTACAAGTGAAATATCTTATATATAATATATCACTTAACAAATAGAGGAGGGGTGACAAAATCAGCTAGATGATTCTTTCCCCACCACAAACAATTGGTTTCTTTTAATTAATGGACTCTTTCGTAATCTGCTTAAGGTCCACATGTGAAATATAATACATAATGGTTCACTTAACAAAATCTCAAATAGGGTTTATTTTTAAAAAATCCTTTACATGAATACAGATTACAATTTCAGACTAATAGACTTTCAACAATCACTTACACAGCATTTGGCACAGCTTTTATTCAACCAATTAGTTTCCCCCCTTTTGTTATTTCTTCCACCCTTCCACCCCCACCCCCTTTACAACCAATTAGATTATTTTCATTAATATACTCTTTGGCAATAAGCTTGATGCCCACATGTGAAATATCATACATGTAATGGGTCACTTATCAAATAAGGAAGGGGGGACAGAACCAGCCAACTAATTTCTTTTTGTTGATTGGTTCTTTGGTAATTACATAATCAATTAATTAACCAAGAGCTGTGCAGTTTTTATTAAATCTAATCACTCCCTGAAATAATGACAAATAATTGATCTTCTGCCATGAAAGCAAATCACACTTCCTGCTAAGCTAATTAATATATTGATATGCCCATACTCTATCAAGATCAATTATCCATCATTTATTTCAGGGAGTGATTTAGATTTAATTAGAAGAATTGCATAGCACCTGGTTAATTAATTGATCCAATCTGTAATTAAATGTATTGGGTTTCCTCCTTATTATAGTGTATGCTCGAATATATTTGCATTTAAAGGAATCAGCTGTCTTCAAACCCTGTCATCTCCCTCTCTTTTCCTCCCTCTCTCTCTCTCATGCCCTCTGTCTTCCTCCCTCTCATCCTTTCTCTCTCTCTCTCTTCTTTTCCTTCATCCCTCTTTAAATGACTTCCTCTCTCTCTTCCTGGCTGCCTCTCTCTTTTATTCTCTCTCTCTCTCTTGTCCCCTGTCTTCCTGAGGTCCATGTCATGCTCTCTTTCACTCTTACTCTCTATCTTCCCTTATGTCTTCCTCTCTTTCTTCTTCTCTCACCTCCTCTCTGACTTCTCTCTCTCTCTGTTTTCTTCTCTTTCATATCTCTCTCCTCCACTCACTCTCTCTTAGTGTCCCTCTGTCTCATCAACTCTCTCTCTTCTTCTTCTTTTTCTCCTATGTCATCATCTCCTCTCTCTCTTCCTCTCACTTCATTCCCCACTCTCTTCCTCTCTCTTGTCCTCTCTGTCTTCCTCTCTTAATCTCTCTTCCTCTCCCTCTATTTCTCTCTTCCTCTCTGTGTCTTTGTCTACTAAGGTCACATCATTTGTTATTATGTATGGTAGCAATGTTCATATAATTTCTGCACCTACAAAAAGCAGAGATTTCAAGGAATTCCCTCATGATGTATTGGCAAACATTAACAAACACAGTAGTTTCTAGGTCAAAGTGTAACAGAAAACATTAAAATGCACAGATCCAGCAGAAGCAAAAGTTTGATAAAAGAAATAAATCCTTTAAAACTTTTCAAAATGGAGCTCATGTTCTTGTGAAGAATGTCAATAAAATAAGGAGATTTGACTGCTAACAGGCACCGTGATGGGTGGGCCATTATGTGGTAAAAGATGTTCTTTCAAATGGCAGGGTAAGATTGCAAAATGAATGTAGTGGCAAGCAGCTAACATCTAGCATTGTTACCATTTGAAACTTTATACAAGGAGACCAGCTATGACAAAAGCCATCATTAACAAAGATTGCACCAAAGATGTCACAAATTTCAAGAAAACACTGAAAGAACTACTGAAAAGACATGAAAAAAGACAACATCATATTTCAACTTCTCCTACAGTAATGGAGTAATGGTAATCCACCTAAAGTTCTTAAAAGAGAAATGATTAAACAATTGACAATATTGGCATTAAGACTTCCCAGGTACAAAAGTAAAACAAAAATGCTCATAATATCATTTCAATCTGCCTACAGAAAAACAATGCAGAGACAACTTCAGGAAAATGCAAATCACCTTTATAATGCAACCATAATTCACATAAGACATTGTCAGCCCCAGCATGTTTGCAAATTGTACGAGGTGATGGAACCATAAGCATTTCTACTTAGGAAGTGAAGAGAGATACTAAATTTGCCATAAGTTAGGAATCATGCACCCCACAAAGTTTACTAAAAAGCTTAGAAACTAATTCAACAACAATGTTATTAAAATATTCACAGGACAGTAATATGGAGTCAAAAACTATGTGGGCAACTGATGCTGAGATTATGAATCCAGCATTACTGTTATCCACCGACATGTAGGTGTATAGTGCTAGTGAATCAAATCCCAAAGGAGTTAAACAATATGACTGGTTGAGGTACCCAGCAACCTTTTTCTTGGACATTTTCACCCAGTCTGGAATTTATTTACAAAACCTTGCAGATGATCATTTTAATGTAGTTTTAGGTTGCTAAGAATCTGAAATTGTAATCTGTATTAATGTCAAGGCTCATTTAAAATAAACCCTATGTGCGTTTGTTAAGTGAACCATTATATGTATGATATTTCACAGGTGGACCTTAGGCTTATTACTAAAGAGTCCCTTAATGGAAAAAAACTAATAGGTTGTATGGGTTGTGGTATTGGAAAAGAAATAACTGGGAGGGTGGAAACTAATTGGTTGTAGGAGGGGGAAAAGAAATAACTAGAGGGGGGAAAATCATCTAGCCAATTCTTTATTCTTTCCTGGGGAAAATGGGGGGGGGTAGCTATTACACCAGTATGATAATTATATCAAACTGAATTTGAATTGCATTTGGTCATTTCTTTGAGATGGCTTTAGTGCAGAATGTGAATAGTTTAATGTGTAGCATGAAAAAGTCAGGAATTATTTACTTGTAGTGATGGAGTACAGTGCTGGTATTGTTACAAGGTAGCACATACTGCATGTCACAATATACTGATGATTTCACAATGAAATGCGTCTGGTCCTCCAGACATTGTCAGGATCTTTTATTGGATTCCAATCCATGAAAAGAGAAGGAAATTAAGATCCAGTCAGGGTGTTTGTGTACTAATGAGCAGAAACAATGAACTTTGGTTTAGATGACCTAGAAGTTAATACAGCCTTACAGCAGTGATACATTCATATTCTGAAAGAGTATGAGCTGTGAGGAGAATGGGAAAAATATAATACAGAGAATCTGTTTATAATTTTGTTTGAGTTACTGTCCTTTTGCCTTGCAACTGAATACAGTGTGAATGACAGAATCTTGTACAAATAGCAAATTATCACTTTGAAGCTTGATATCACCCTGTTCAGTGATATCTGTTAGAGTTGTTGCTTGTTTTGCCATAGAGCTGGATTAAGTGAATGACAGGTTTTTGTGAATGCGAGTACATGTGGACTCTAAATTTGCAGTAGACTGCCATGAAACTTTGTACAGTTATGACCATCTTTAAAAGATAAAAAAATTATTCTGCTCACACAACTTTTTGCACTGTTGTCAGTTGTCAGTCCATCAGCAATTGATAAATTGTTTACGCATAACACTCACTTTAACTAACTTTAAGTCCACAAATGATTCAATGCTGTATTGCATCACTCTATAATTCTTCTTTCAAAATTTGTCCCTTTCCTGATGCAACATGTTTTAAAGTTTAACAAAATCCCTCTCCTCAACATTTTTCAGTCATACAACATCCATGAGTCACATCGATAAAGCCTGTTTCTCTCAATATCTGCTGCCATTTTTTTCTTCAATTTAGACTGGTCTGCTACATATGTATCAAAATATAATGAATATGTTATGCATGGTTTCACATTCAATAAACCCAAATGTTTTACTGTAACTGTTTCATGTATGGTTACTATAAATAGAAAATAAGGAAATTAGACGGAGGTCTAATGATAGATAAATGTGCAGTAGCCAATAGTCACACAACACAAACCTCAAACTGCAATCATTATTTTGTGTCTTGCTCATTGCTGATGACTTTGATGTGAACTTTGCAACATGTTTTTTTAAAAGTAAATTTAACAAGTACCCAGGAGCCCAGTATATTACCCAGGTTATTATTAACAGGTACCTGGGTACTTGTTGATAGCTTTAGTGATCAGACATTTCATCGCTGAACATGTTACCAATCTCAAAGCCAGATTTTTTATTTTTGGGGTTTATTATCTCATAATTGTAGATGACACTGATTATGAACTAGAAACTTTGCACATTAATTATGCCATTATCTTAAAAAAGAATTTATCTCAAGATGTAGTAACATAAGTAAAATCAACATTTGGTAGATATAGGGTATTTTCAAACAAGGCAAAACATGCATGCCTAGTGATATGGTCAGCCGTTAAATTATTCAAGCAAGTGGTGATATCAGGCTCCCTTGGACCTTTTCTTGTTAGAGTTATTGCCCTTCATGTCCTGACAGTTCAGAATCTTGCAATCACAATTTGTCTTGCAGATATTTATGTGTCTTTTTAAAACTATGTATATACTATGTTTGTTATCAAAGGATGCATATACTGACATATCTTTTTGTGCCCATTATTTTTTTAGAGTTACTGGATGGGGTTTTTTGTGCTTAAAGCTGAATACAATGTATGGCAGACATTTTGCGAATGCATCTATTCTTACAGGTTTTTGTTGAGTGCTGTGAATTGTACATATACGGTCATTATCAAACCATATATATTGCTGATTAATCATTGTACTCACACTATTTTCAGTTATGCCCATTTGTTTTGACTGTATCTCACTTCCTTTGTGTGGGGTGGGGGAGACAGGAGAAGCAAGGCATATTTACATGGTTAAATTGCTCACCATTTCTCTACTTGTTATTTTGGTTTGTGGATCAGGTACTGGTTATAGTACACACAGGGTGACCACGACAGTCATGACAATCATGCAGTTTATTTGTAGAGTCAACAATAGGTTAACTGTTTACATTACCTTTGCATTTGTATTATGAATGCATTACCTGTCATACAACTTAACATGTAGCAGAACTATGACTACAGGTCACATGTACATGCAAGATGTACAGACATATCCAATGCCGACAATATATTAAGAAAATAGAAAGGAAAGCATCAAAATTCCAATGATTTCATAGCTATAGGATATATTAAAAACTTACATGAAAGACAAACTGGATATCTAATGGGGGCGGGGTACAAGTAAGAAAAAGAGCTGCAGCTAGTTAAATGATATGACTTCCTGCTCCTGACAAATGTCTGACAACAATGCACCTGATACATGTCTGACAACAATGCACCTGATACATGTCTGACAACAATGCACCTGATAAATGTCTGACAACAATTCACAAATCTTAAGACCTCTGATGCAAAGTATGGTAAAAACAGCCTCAACCTCCAAAACCTCTAGACATAATAATCAGCATGTTTATCTGACAAATTTTCCAAGAAGCCAATCACCTGATTCTTCAGTCCAGTTTTTGTCCACAGTAAAGTTGGATACTGAACATTGTGACTTCTCACAAATTGATTCCTAGTTTACACTCATAATTCAGCTTCAACAAAAATGTTAAAATTCTGATTAATGTGGAATTTAATAGTAGTTGCTACCCATGCACAACTTTGGAAAATTGACTCTCACTGTCAGAAACTTGGGATGTGAACATTTATCTCCCAGTCAATGAGATTTTGAGTAGGTCCACCTCGAAGCTCTAGGGTGCCAACAATAAACAGTATATTAAAAATTCTAAACTCAGTTAATTCACAGTGACTATACATATCTTATGAAGGAACATTTTATCATATAATATTTCCACTATGTTATTATTTTTCAGTATCACTGGCAATTATTAAGTTTGCAAAATTTGCACTTGCTCTAAATGTCTGCTACATCTCCTTTTGATGCAGTGTCTGTATCTAATGTCCTGACTTTATTTTATGTACAGAAAGCAGACATGGACTATGTACCCGTTTTCATCTTGAAAGATCACAAGGCCACCATTGCATGACATAATTCTTTGATACCAAATCTTTCCATACTAATTTTAAACTAAGTAGAATATCCTGCTTTAGTGAACTTGCAATCGAACTTGCCACTGAATATGATCTATATTTGCTTATAAGTCAAATCTAACTACAAACTGCACTGAGTCAGGTCTGCCTTTGCACTTTGCATAATGTACCAGCTTCAGCTCTGGCTCTATGCAAGAATAATCAGTAGAACAAACAATATAGACCCTGATCTGCTGGCACATTTTGTGATGGCAGAACAGGGTGTATTTTTTGTAGTTGGACCTGACATAAAGATAAGTACATAAGGTAAGTAGAAGTAGAAAAATTGGAGCACTTGGATTGTTATATTTAATATAGGGCATATTCTTTTCATCTTTTTATACAGCTTAATGATACAATTCCACCCACCAAACTGATTAAAATCAGATCTCCACTGTCCTACATGAAGATCTGACAGCAACCACTTAAGGGTCATGTTCTGATGACCTATGTTATTACAATAATCACAAATTTTATCAGCCAATCAGATGAAAGTCATATCTTTGCATTTGGGAGACTGATCAGTATGACTGAAGAGCATCAATGTGTGCGAAACAATTTGATTCACTTTCAAATTTCCAAAAGCTGCATTTCTATTGGTTAATTCCAAAGTCACTTGAACATGACACCTAAGTGGGCACTGTCAGATCTTCAAGTAGGACAGCGGAGATCTGATTTTAATCAGATCCATTCGCATAACAAAAACAAAAGATATTTAGATGACTTCATACAAAGGGGAATCAGTTAATTTAAGTTGTTAATAATTTGAAGCAGAACTAAGAGAAGTCTTAGGGCACATTGTGATATTTAAGCTTTCTTTGCAATAATTTGGTTAGAAAAAGAAACAAGTGTAATTTTTCTTGATGTTTAAAGAAATGTAAAAATATTTTTTTTTTAAATTGTATTTTTCTGCCAGATGACCAGAAGATTTTATTCTTTAACCATTGATTTGTTTCATTTGTTTGCTAAAGAAGCCATTATTCTTATAAGACAATTGACAGAAGACAGAAGGAAAAAAATTCTGTTTCAGCCAAATTTGAACAAAGAAAGTCTTAAGATCTCATTCATGCCCTGGGCAAGAATTTGTGTGTGTCTCTGTAGCTTTTGATATTTACTATTTACCTTAACCAAGGGTATTCACCTTGTACTTTTATGTGGGGCCAAAAAGACAGCTTGGTTCAAGGTCAGAAATAAGTGGGGTTTGTATGGGGCAGTGTCATGTTGCACCAAGGTTCACAAAGGCTAGCAAAATGTAGTGCCCCCAATGAGGTTGCCAATATACATATTCATAAAAGTTATTGTTTTACTCCTTGGTACACTGATTGTTGATATGTATTTGAAAGACTGCATTTATTTGAGTTGTATGTATTTGCACTAGCCACTTGCTTGAATTTCAGCCTTGGTTGGGTATCATAGGTGGGATGCAGAGATAGTGGTATCTGGTTTCTGTTTAAATCATAGGAAAACTGTTTATCATGTTAATGAGGCCAACTGACCAATCAAATTGAAGCTGCATTGAGGATCTGCTTTTTCATTGGTATTCAACTGTGTAGGCAGAGCTTATTAAGCTTAGAGTGTGCTGTCTAAGAGGTCATTGCTAGGTCAATGGAACACTGGCCACAATCCCATAGAGAATTTTATTATTGACTATTGCTAGAATACAAGCCTGTGGACTATCATTGGGTTAATCAGTCTAAATGTCCACTCACAAGCAAATAACAACATTGGCTAAAGGCCACTAGAAAGCTGTCCCTGGTGCAAGTTCATGTCATTGTACATGGCTGGAGGACTGGATGAATGGGACATTAATTCATTAGATCAGTCAGTCAGTTCATGTCCATTTCAGTCTGGCAAAATGTACTCTCATGAGCAGGTCTAGGATTTTTTGTGAGGGTTTGTCTTGGTGAGATCCTTGACACAGGGTTCACTTTGGCATCCATGTATGTCCACACTCTCAATGTTAAAGTTTTACTCTCCTTTCATGTATACATGTATTTCTGTCCTAAAATAAAAGGCAATCTTGACAAAAAAGGGTGGTTATTTTCTCACTGAATAAAACAGGGAAAAAGTGGTATACTGTGATGAGAGGTGGTACTTTTTTCATCATATGAAGGGCAGGAAAGATAAAAAGTTGGTCTCCTGTCACAAGGACTAGAAAAATAGAAACACATACTAGCAGTTCAGAAGTTAAATATTGAAAATCAGCTTTAAAAATTTTGACTAATGGAAAACAAAGTTTGATTTATTTTAAAATAAATCTGATTGAATTGGTTCGATTTTCTGTGTTCCACAACAAACATTAAAGGAATTATGTCCCCTGATTGCCCATCCTTATGACCAGTAGCAGCCTTAGTAAACGTGGTGCCTGAGTTGGATTATTTTGGCGGGGCACCCTGGATTTACGCGTGGTGCCCCCTGTGAGCACTTTATGGGGCCCCTGTGAGTGTGAGGACCGATTGGGCCAAATCAATCCAATCAGACTAAGGTCAGCCCTCCTTATGACTCTGGTTTCCACAGTATAACTTTACCAAGATTCATTAGATTTCAACCAGTTTTGGGCATTGCAACTCTGTACTGACAAAACCTTGACTGTGTTTGATTTCCAACATTTCAAGATGTCATTTACAGCAGTTATGCCCCTTGATCCCTTGTAACTATTTTTACTGTCAGTGTATGATGGAATTTAACCAAATTGGTATGTGACTTTATGCTGATGAGACCTTGAATTCATTCGATTTCCAGCATTGTATGCTATAATTTACAGCAGTTATGCTCTCAGATTACCTATTCTCCAGACTTTGATTTGTCGGATTTGAAACAAATTTTGTATTCAGCTTTATATTGATGAGATCTTGAATTAGTTTATTCGGAGCATTTCACAGCATCATTTTCAGGAGTTATGTCCCCTGATTGCCCTTCTTGACTTCACTTTCTGCATGATTTCTTTAACAAGGGATACAAAAGGGGCACTAAACATTGCCTGCTTCACCTAAATCAACTCAGCAAAGTTTGAGTTGGCAATGCATTCTTCTAGAGTAGCCACCGTCAAGAACAGTGACGTAAAGCTGGTGCTTAGTTTGACATCAAATCATGGTTGGTTAGCAAACTCATAAACCTTCCAAAGTGCATGAATTATAGACTAATGCCACTGTCTGTAAAAAGACATGGAACTATCATCATTATCAGTAAGTTTAATTTCCAGCTTTCTATATTATCATTTATAAGAGTTATTACTGAATTGCTCATTCCTCTTTAAAGACAGTGCCAAGCATATTGTAGTGGGCAGGACCATTTGTGATGCACCCATTACTATTATGTGTTATTATTATTATTATTATGTGTTATTATTATTATTATTATTATTATTATTATTATTATTATTATTATTAATTAAAAAGTTTGTAATAAAAATGTGAATTTTTATGGTTTTTAATTAATTCATAAGGAAAATGACATTTTTAGTGATGCAAAGTAGTTTTCAAGAAAATGTTCTTGACCCTGAGATTGATAATTTTAAGACAACCTGTCAAAATCCAGTTACAATGTTATGGCCATGCAACAGGCTTACATTTAAACTTGTCCAAATGGACATCTTTCATAGGAGTCACATGGTCTCAACAGCCATTCCAGTTTATCCCTGGTCATGTGTGGTCTGGGTGTGGTTTGGTTTGATACTAATAGATACACTATATATGAAGGTTATTTTGGGGAGCAAATAACAGCTTGCTTTAGGTTCAACTCCAGGTTCTTTCAGTGACAGCGGGCAAGGAACAGGACAAAGTTGTTTGCTCTACAACTTCTACAGTGTAGGGAAAGTTGACATTTATTTAGATGCTGTCTTTCAACATTGGATTGGCATTCACTTTTGATCAATTTTGGGAAAACTATGTGCTGTCAGAAAAATATGACTGCTTCTATGTGCTGATGATGTGTATATGAAATGGCACAAAAAAAAATCACTGTACCTGTACTTGAAATAAAAATGTTTTTTACACAATATATGCAGTACTATAGTCTGAAAGTGCACATAGGTGATTTTGATCATCAAATCCCCATTATTCAAATATCAGGTTAAAGAAAACTATAGATAATTTAAACCATCTCTCAGATACACCCATTTCTCATTTCATAACAAGGGTTGAATTTCAGTGAGATACCTTTCCTTTACATTTTTAACCTGTGAAAAAATGTAAAACACAAGAAATTTTTAAATGTTCTTTCATCATAAATAGTAATTACCTGATCAGATTGATTGCCACATAAAATGCAATTACCTTATCTGATTGATTGCCACATAAAACGTAATTACCTGATCTGATTGATTGCCACATAAAATGTAATTACCTTTCTGATTGATTGCCACATAAAATGTAATTACCTGATCTGATTGATTGCCACATAAAATGTAATTACCTGATCTGATTGATTGCCACATAAAATGTAATTACCTGATCTGATTGATTGCCACAAAATGTAATTACCTGATCAGATTGATTGCCACATAAAATGCAATTACCTAATCAGATTGCCACATAAAACACAATTACCTGATCAGATTGATTGCCACATAAAATGTGATTACCTGATCTGATTGATTGCCAAAGTTCTGGATGATATATCGTCAGAGTTATGTTTATTTATCCAATTATTATATTGATCATATAAACTGAAATGAAGCCATGGTTGAGTTTGTTTGGACTCTGGAAATGACACCTTTATTATCATTATTGTATGGCGTGATAAAGGAAGGACTGTTATTGACAATATGGAGCAGTTACCATCTCAGTATGAAGCAGTGTTATTTATAGTAATGAAGTGTATTGTTTCTGTATGAAGCATTGTTGTTTATAAGATGAAGCTGCCCAGTGAGGCTGAGTGTTGTATACGGTAAGAAGCAGTTTTGTTCAAAGTATATCAGTGTTTAAAGTACAAAGTAAACTAAATGGTTACTATAGGAACAAGGTGTGTACAAGTAGTAAATTGTGGTTGCACTGTTGTTGTGTATATAATGAGTTAAGTTACTTGAATAGCCATTTCTCTTAATGGAGAAAAATGCTGCATATATAGCACAAGCTTGAACAAATAGTTACAATTATTGTAAATGTGATATTTTTAATAATTTCAGGAGAGAAAAAAATCCTTATTTCTCCATTTAGGATGTGTGTTTAAAGTGGCAGGTGTCTAAAAGTGATGTAAATTTAGTAAAAGCAGCAAGGTGGACATCAATTATACATCATAACCGATGTAGTAACATATCACTCGCTACGTTGATTTCAATGTATTGAAGATCTCCAAACGTTAGAGGTCATTCAGAGTAAAACGGTCTCCTGTTGAAGGAAATTTGACAGTTTGGAAATAATGCATTTGTTAGATAGTTATATCCATTTTTATGTCTACTGTAAATTGAGACCAAAATAGATTCTTGCATTATTTCTTTAATAAAGCGACATCACTTGTAAAAAGTGGTCATATGCCTATTTGAAGGAGGACCCCCAAAGAAAACCCCGAAACCCCAAAACAGCCCCACACCCCCCCCAAAAAAAACAATACCCAATAAAACGAGTGGTCTTGCTTATCAAGCATCACTTTTCAAGTCGGTCTAACATCAAAACCACTAAGAATCTTACTTTTCATTAAAGTGTGAATGTTGGACTCCGTTTGTACATTTGCATAAGATTTACGTATGAATGGTTAACTTATTTTTAACCCGATAGCAAGATGTTTTTTTTAAAAAACAAAATTGTAATACATGTAGATGTCTTCAGATACCTTAAGATGTCTTCGTGCTCTAATTTTAGTATGTTTACACCAGCGGCAGTTGCATTTGGAAAGTGGCCTTGACCTTCCCACTGTAAGTCATAACAAATCACAGTCGAGTGCTGCATGTCTAGATACTGGAACATTACTGCCATTTTTATCTTTCCTAAATGTATCTGCCCTATTTTTACTGAACTCGTGTTGGAAAACAAGTATGCTTATTAAATACCTATTCCACTACACGGAATTTTAGCTGTGAACATTTCACCTTGAGATGGGCTTTACTCATGATTAGTGGAACGTACAGTGTATGAACTATTGACAGAACTTAACACATCACTGTGTGTACGTGTGTTTGTGATGTACATGTATTGAAAGGAAGATAATAAATCAAAGGATTTATTCACAGTCACTTGAGCTGATGGATGGATACAATTCATAAACAGGTAAGTATAAAAAAAAATTAGGTATCCATATTTTTGTGGTCGGTTTACTTTCTAAAATCTAAAGTCACTGAGTTAAAAAAAATATGTATTGTCGATCAGTGGTGTAACATGGCATAGTAAGTAAAATAAGAGGTTGAATAATAGGAATATTTGAAGTTTCAAAGTCAAAAATGTTTTTTTTCCCCCCATTTTTTTCGGTAAGTAGACAGTAGTACATAACTTAGTGTATTTACTGTGGGACAGTGTATCTTGCGTTCTTTCCTTGAACTTTTGAACTGTGTGTGAGCAACTTGTATAAACACCTAGTGATTCCCAGCTCAAAGGCAGGTAACCAAAGCCAGTTTGGGTCAGTGTACATGTTTAATAAAACCCTAGTTTGGACTTTGTTATTCAACACAAACTTATTTGACAGTTTTCCTGGAGAGAGACATAGATATAAAGTGACATAATATGTCTCTGTTCAGCACAAGGGTGGTCCTTTAACTGTGTAGTCGAGATGACCAGATTTGTATAACTTTACTATAACATGGCAATTGTTGCTGTTTTCTGTTTACATAAAGGCTTCATCCTCATAAGTTTGGTTAAGCTAACGACACACACACACACACACACAGACACAGATATATATATATATATATATATATATATATATATATATATATATATATATATATATATACAAATGTGTGTGTGTGTGTCAAATGATTTGAATACTTTATATACATATTGTAAAAGAGTAAAACTGAAATTGTATCCTTCAATCATGAGGGCACCAAATATCCAACTGACATCTCAAATATTTTAAATGACTTTTTTGTTCAAATTGCTGCAAAACTTAAAGAACTCAGAACTTCATTTGATGATCTGGAACTCAACCATTTTTGTGCTAAAAAAAACTATCAAACAACATTAAGTTTGAAATTCCAGAAATGAGTCCAGAATTTGTGTTGAAATATGTTAAAATAATGGATGATTGTAAAGCTACAGGACTTGATATGATTGGACAAAAGCTACTAAAGGTAGCAGCACCTGCAGTTGTAGAGAGTATAGCTTTCATTTGCAATGAAAAGTATTAGGTCAAATAAATTTCCACAAACATGGAAAACTGCCAAGCATACACCATTGCATAAAGCTGGAACAAAAGATGATGTAAAGAACTAGACCCATCTCTATCCTTCCTTGTTTCTCCAAATTACTAGAAAAATATGCGCACGATTCTTTTCTCAACTATTTGAATACTTATGATCTTATTTATGACAATCAGTCTGGCTTTTGACAGAATCACTCCTGTGAAACTGCACTTGTATCTTTGATTGATAAATGGCTGAAAGCATTAGATGAAGGAGAAATGGTAGGCACTATTATGGTTGATTTTCATAAAGCTTTTGATCTTGTAGACCATGAAAATTTGCTTGAAAAACTAAAAATCTATCAATGCAGTGAAAACTCCCTAAACTGGTTTGGGGCCCCGAGTGGCCGAGTGGTCTGAAGCGCTGTCCGTCACGAATCACTGCCATCTCACCTCTGTCTGCATGGGTTTGAGTCCAAGGCTCGGCAAATGTGGATATGTGAGAAAGCTTGCCAGTAGCTTCTCGTGGGTCGGTGGTTCTTTCCGGGGTTTTCCCGGTTCTTCCTCCACCATTAATACTGGCCACCATGTATAGCCTATCTTGTGCTGAAAAATGGCATTAAACCCTATAACAACAACAACAACAACCTAAACTGGTTTACTTCTTACTTAACCCATAGAGTGCAAAAAGTATCTTTAAATGGTCAACTTTCTTAAAGTAAAAATATTAATTGTGGAATACCACAGGGCTCAATCCTTGGACCTCTGTTATTCATTCTGTTTATCAACGGCTTACCTCTTAAGATTGTAACTTCAATTTCTTTCACTGGCCTCTATGCAGATGATACTACACTGTCTGAGATAGGTAAAACCAAAACAATACTTGAAAATAACTTATAAGATGCTCTCAACATACTTTAAATATGGTGCAAAGAAAACAGTATGATCATAAATACAGAAAAAAATGAAAGCCCTATTAGTTACAACACAACAAAAACGAGCAAGGCTATATAGTGACATACTCCAGGTTCTGTTTGACAATGTGAGCCTTAAAATGACCTCTCATGATAAAATTCTTGGTGTATTTGTAGATAAAAATCTTACTTGGTCTATTCACGTTAAACATGTTTCAAAACAGGTTAATTCTTATCTTTGGCTACTGAGGAAAAACAAAACATACATTCCTATTCAGTATAGGGTCATCTTTTATAAAAGTTATATTCAGCCATGTCTGAACTATTGTAATATAATTTGGGGTAATACCTCTAATTCAAACATAACAACGCTTTTAAGACTCCAAAAGAGGTCCTGACATTTAATTCCAGATCAGTGTGTAGACAATTTCGAGGATGCAATAAATAATATAAAGATTTTTTAACAATACATGAAAGAATATTTCTTAGAAAGACCAACTGATGTATAAAGTATCCAGAGAAGCCATTCCTGTCTATCTAAGTAGTATCTTTCACCAAAGATATGTTGATGGTACTCCAAATTTAAGATCTATAAGAAGTACAAATTACATTATACCAAGGCCAGAGAAGGAATTGTTTAAAAAAGTTTTCATTATACTGGTCCACTGGTATGGAACAACATTCCTATTCCTAGTGACATAAGGCAGGCTCCTAATATTTCTTCTTTTCATAATCAATGTCTCAAATGGATGAACTGTTCTAGTACAATAAAAACACCTGCTTTTCTGTAATTTTGTATCATTTTACATTGAATTTTTGGGGTTCCGAGTGGCTGAGTGGTCTAAAGTGCTCTCCATCACGGATCACTGCCATCTCACCTCTGTCTATGTGGGTTCGAGTCTCGGGCTCGGTCAATGTGGATATGTGAGAAAGCTTGCTGGTAGCTTCTCATGGGTCGATGGTTCTTTCCGGAGTTTTCCCGGGTTCTTCCTCCACCATTAATACTGGCCACCATGTATAGCCTATCTTGTGCTGAAAAATGGCGTTAAACCCCATAACAACAACAACAACAATAACATTGAATTTTTCAATGCAGGACAATATTTTATATTACATGTTTATGTGTTCACAGATTCCTGTGCATATGTTCCAGGCTTGATACCTTGATTTTTAAAATCACTTGATTATCTAGTGTCAAGCCAGATGCACATTATTTACTAGTTATACAAAATGTTTATTAGAAATTGATTGAACTGTAGTGATACATGTACAGTGTAGAAATACATAGTGGCACTGTTACATTCAGGTTCAAAGGACACACAAACACCAAGTAAGGGTCCTACAACTTTATGTAAAATAAAGCTAAAATCTTAAAAATAAAATAGAAAAACCAGTGTTCATTACAGTACCAAGCCCAGCTAAAAACTGCTAGAATATGATACAGGCACTTATAACACCTCCCTTCTTAAGAGGAAACTTTATGTTTTCGATATAATATTTTTAAAATACTTGCTGGCTTGGTACATCAGTAAAAATGATAAAACTTGTATAAAGCTTACATTATTATCAAAATGCATAAAGCTTACAGTCACTACTAAAATCCAACAAATTGGTCTATATTCACATAAATTTCTTATGATTTTAAACAGAACACAATGAAGTTCCAAAAGTCCAGGAATCCTGAGCTATTCCAGGTTTTTCAGCGCCCTTGGAGTGTACTAATCACCAGTATCTCTCTTGTCACTTTATTCGTACATACTTCAGTTACATGCGCGATAGTCCGTCTGCGTTCCCATGTTGTTTTCCGCTCCTGTGCTTGATAATGAAGTTGTAAGGCTGGAGTGCCAAACACCATCTAAGTAGACACTGATTTTTGCTTTGCATATGATTTAACCATGTCAATGGGTTGTAGTCAGTTACGATTTCAAATGTTGTCCCTGACAGGTAATACTTTAAAGAATCAACTGCTCACACGATTGCAAGACATTCCTTCTCGATAGCTGCATATTTCTGCTCTCGCGGAAGAAGCTTCCGGCTTAGATAGGCCACCGCATGTTCTTCACCATCCATTGTCTGGCTTAGCCCAGCACCAATTGCTGTGTCACTAGCATCTGTCTGCACGATGAATTCCCTGCTGAAATCTGGGGCAATAAGGACTGGGGTCTTAGTAAGAGCATCCTTCAACATTTTAAATGATCGGACGGCTTCTTCAGTCCATACAACTATATTTGGTCTTCCTTTCTGTGTCATGGAGGTTAATGGTACTGCTACTTCAGCAAAGTTCTTAAGGAATTTTCTGTAGTATTCAAACATTCCAAGAAATGAGCGTATCCCCTTTTTCGTTGTGGGTAATGGAAACTCACGCATTGCTTTAATTTTATTGTCGTCTGTCTTAATTGTTCCTCCTCCAATGATATGCCCGAGGCATTCGATCTCAGCTGCTCCAAACTTGCACTTTGACGGTTTTATTGTAAGGCCATCTTCCTGTATATGTTGCAGCAAGGCACGCAGATTATCTATATCTTCTGACCAAGTTTTGCTTGACACAATGATATTGTCAAAATATGCTGCGACATTATGTAGTCCGGACACCAGTAAGTCGATGAGTCGGGCGAAACTGGCGGGTGCAGTTTTCATACCAAAGGGCATAACGTTAAATTCATAGAGCCCAAACGGAGTCACAAATGCAGACTTTTGCCTCGATTCTTCAGCTAGAGGAACTTGCCAGTAACCCTTAGTTAGATCTATCTGACTCAAGTAACTTCCATAACCAATATTCTCAAATAGATCATCCATTCGTGGGACTGGATACGCGTCGAATACGGTGATATTATTAAGCTTGCGGTAATCTACACATAGCCGAAGAGTTCCATCCTTTTTGTCAACTAATACACAAGGCAAACTCCATGGACTGATTGAGGGCCGAATGAGGCCTTGCTCTAGCATTTCATCCAATATTGCTTTTACCTCTTTCTGTTGCGCAAAAGGTATTCTGTATGGCCGTTGTTTAATTGGTGTCTCTGAAGTTGTCTTTATACTGTGAGTTAAGATGTTTGTTCGACCAGGCCTAGTTGTTAGAACATCCTGAAATTCATTGCAAAGATTTCTAATATCCTCTCGTTGGTCTTTTGATAAGTTTACCCCCAGCTTAACGCCAGCATCACCTTCACCTGCTCTTGGAGGAAAATCAATATCTACACCATTGTTCTCGTCTGCCTTCATCGCCAGCAGCACAGCATGCTTTTATCCACGCAGCAAGTTTATATGATAGGTAACTGTACCGCACCTACCGGGTACAGATACCTGGTAGTTAACATCGTTTACCTTTCGGACCACACGATAAGGTCCCTGCCATTGTGCCTTCATCTTGGACGAACTTGATGGCAAGAGAATGAGAACTTCATCTCCAGGACTGAATTCTCGTGTTTTCGTGTGACGATCATACAGTGCCTTGATTTTCTTCTGGCGATCCAACAGATTATCTTTGACAAGAGCCCCGATGTCAGCCAACTTCTCACGCATTTTCACAACATGCTCCACAGTTGACTTCCTTACATCTTCCTCTCCTGTAAACAAGCCTTGTAAAATCTGCATTGGCCCCCTAACTGGCCAACCATACAACATCTCAAAGGGTGCAAATCCAGTTTTCTTATGTGGGACTTCGCGGAATGCAAACAACAAAAATGGCAACATCTCATCCCATTCATTCTTGTTGTCTGTACAGAACTTCCACAACATTGACTTCAAGGTCCCATTAAAACGTTCTACTTTTCCATTCGCTTGTGGGTGATATGGCGTTGTTGTAACTCCATGAATACCCACTAGTTCATACAGCTGTTTCAATGAGGTGCTAGTGAAGTTGGTCCATTTGTCTGTTAATATGACCCTTGGAAAACCAACATGGCTAAACAGCTCAATCAGTGCTCTAGCTACACTAGTTGCCTCCATATCCTTCAAAGGAAAAGCTTCGGGATACCTCGTTGCATCATCAACCACCGTCAGAATGTATTTGTGTCCAGACTTCATTCTAGATAACGGTCCAACAATATCCATTGCAATTTTTGAGAACGGTTCTGTTATCACCGGTGGGCATACAATTGGTGCTTTCTCACCTGCAGTCCGTTTTGCTGTCATCTGGCATTCATGACATGATGCACAATATCTTTTTACATCGGAAAACATTCCAGGCCAAAAGAACGATTGGAGAATCCTCTCTTTTGTTTTCTCCAAACCCAGGTGACCTGCAGGGGGTCGATCATGTGCCAGTTCCATTACCATTTTCCGTAATCCTGCTGGTACAACTATTTGCTCCCCTCCATGTGAACCATCACCAGATTGCCATTTAAGTCGCAAAATATCATTCTCCCAGAAGAATGCCATTGGCTCCTCCTCAGCCTCTTCACGAGTAGCAAAGGACTACTCTCTAATACTTTGCAGTGAAATATCCGCAATCTGTAGTTTCGACAACATGTCCGCATTCATTGCTGAAAGTTTGTCAACTTCATTGTCATCACGCTGATCAGGATCTTCTGTCTCGATGCTGTTGTTGACAAAGTCATTCTTACCCTCATGCTCACATTGATCAGTATTTTCCACAGTCCTCTCATTGTCGAGTCCTTTTAACATCGACCTCGTAACAACAAATGACCCTTTCTTGCTAAGTATATCCATCCCCAATAGGGCTTCAGCGGCTAAATTTGAAACAAGACCCACTTGCGCTGGTCCCTTATAATACGCAGTGTCGATATTTACCACAGCCAACTGTGCGGTAAATGGCTGACCCACTGCTGTGTATAACGTAACCTTGTGCCCCTCCAGCTTGCAACTCTCATCAACAAGATCTTCTCTTATCAAGGTCATGTCTGATCCAGTGTCCTTCACAAACATGATCTCACGCCCATTCACACATCCTGTTTCTGAAATAAGCCTTTCACCAATTGTTGGCTTAACAAAACAAGTTGCCGGATTGCCACGATGTTTCATGTCATCTGTTGGACAATACCTTGCAATATGTCCCCAATGTTTGCATCGATAACACTGCCTAATCTTCTGCTTGGACTGGTCTTTTGTCGATGTTAGTTTTGCTTGCTGCTGTAAGTTCTGACTATTCATCTTGTTACTATTTACATTTATATTTTGATGAAACTTAATCGTTTGCCCTTGCTGTTGTAAATTGGTGGGAATATAATCTTCCGCGGCCTCTACGACTGGACTAGAGCCCTTGTTACTCCTAATCCACTGTGCTTGATCTTGTGGCAAGGCTTTCCAGAAAAATTCCTCACGAAGACAAATAACTGGGTCATGATCTTCCAAGAAACACTTTATGTGCTGATCAATCCTGGCCATCAGACCACGATACGTCTCAGTGCTTTCCTTCTTCATGCTCAACAGTGCCGTGAAATGTTCATGCGGTCTCTTTCCAAAACGAACAATCAGTCCTTTCCTGAGTTCCAGGTAATCACCACAAGCTTGAGTTGCAACATATCTAGCCTCCCCTGTCAACAAAGTTCTAAGCTGTAATACTTTCAACTCGTCAGACCACTTGGCATGTTTTGCAATTGATTCAAACTCTGCTAGGAAAGTCGCAATATCCTCTCCTCGTTCATGGTCATATGCATGTAGCTTTACTTTGAATGGCATTGAAGATGTTTTTTCAGTCGTGTTTTCTTGACGTTTTACTTTTTCTAACTCAATTTCCAAACACTTCATTTCTAATCTTAATTTCTCTCTTTCCATTTCCCATTCAAACTCCTTGTGTCTTAATTCAGATTCTCTTTCATTTTTCTTTGCGCTAGTTTTTCGCTTTGTTTCCTTGGGTGGTTGCATGTGCTCAAGGTTAAGTTCCTCTTCATACTCCATAACTTCATTATCTGTAAATTCCATCAAATTCTGTGCTGCCGCTTTTCTTCATGGTCGTCCTGAAGCAACCGTGGCTCCCTCAACTTCGACATCATCAGCAACCGACATAATGACCAACTATATGTACGTACTGTAAGTTCTATCACTGTATTCACAGCCACTGGACTAGCTTTAATTATCTACGAGTTTCTGGGCTTACACGTGTACACTCGTTACAGTGATACACACTTTGCACTTAGTAATTAACAACTGTACGTTATACACACAGTACAACCAGTCACTGCTAATATCACAGATTCACTGAATTCACAGCTTTCAGAATTGTCAAACACAATTCCGATGTATTGAAAAATTCCAAATGATTCACACAGGCTTTTTGGAATCCGTACTGCTGCCACCAAAATGTTACATTCGGGTTCAAAGGACACACAAACACCAAGTAAGGGTCCTCCAACTTTATGTAAAATAAAGCTAAAATCTTAAAAATAAACTAGAAAAACCAGTGTTTATTACAGTACCAAGCCCAGCTAAAAACTGCTAGAATATGATACAAGCACTTATAACAGGCACATAACATAATGCTTGCAAAAGGAGTTCAAACTTTAAGATGGAATACGACTGTGGACATGAATTTTTAGTGTTGGGTCTGTTTACTGGGCCTAGAATAAGCCATATAAGAACTGTAGTCTGTTGCTTAAAACAATACTGAGAGTCATAGGAACCTAAAGCCACATTTTTCTGCATTGTGCATATTTTTTTGCCATGGTTGCAGATATACAAAAATGGATAATGCCAAAGTTGAGGTGCATATTTTTTTGCAATGGTTGCAGATATACAAATGGATAATGCCAAACTTGAGATGGTTTTCATTGTTTTATGATGTTAAGAAATTATGGTGTTAAACTGACCATTTCTTTCAAATTCCTGTATTTACTACCAATTAAAACTTCTATATTAAAAGTGTCTTGGGTATTGAAATTGCTGCAGTTGAAGGGATAAATGACAGAAGAGTACCATTACATGTGTAATCTGTTGCTGTCTTGGGTTTTTCATTTTTCATTTTGATACTTATTTTGTATTCACTTTGATATCCTTTTTAATATATATATATATATATATATATATATATATATATATATATATATATATATATATATATATATATATATATCATAACTGCAGATTATTACAAGGATTTGTGGCAAAATATGCATGGTTCACATTGAAACATGAAATTGTTTTGGAATAATGTAGATTGTGTGTGGGGGGGAGGTCTTGTTATTTTCAATCTGTGTTTGTGGGGTCTTGAAATTCATTTTTTGTAGCAAATATAAAAATCAGCCACAAAAATGTCAGCCCCTGAAAAATAATTATGAATTCAAATAGTTCCTGACATGCACATGATGGTCAGTAGCAGAAAGTGAAGGGGATGAAAGGGGTTGCTTGTAAGCAGTTTAGAATATACAACATGTCCTTTTGTATCATGGCTGGACCTAACTGAAATGTTGCTTGAAGCAGAGTTGTTGCTCTGTTTCTAATTCTGAAAATGAATCCAAATTCTAATTAAGAAAATCAATCCAAATTAAAGATTTTTAGCTTGGAGGGATTTCAGTCCAATAATTCTCATAATGCTTATGCTATAGTTTTCATTCACTTTTCCAAATAAAATTTGTATTGCTGTTGATAGTAACAACCATTGGTAACAATATATACATTCACTGGGCTTACAAGATATTTTTTATGTAAAGGGAGGCAATAGTAGAATAGTAGAAAATGCAAAGATAAGGAAGTCACCACAATAATTTATCAAATAATGTTTTGCATGTTAATATAAATTCTCTTTTGATATGTAAAGAAAATAAAAATTTGTAATAATATTGTAAAGATCGAAGAGCAGAATGTTTACAATAATAATGGGCTATGGATATCAATGGATCTCTGTTGTCAGGGGCTGAAAATTTTATTCTTGATCCATGAATCCCAGACTTTTCAGTTAAATTTATGCTGAGTCTGGTCCCATGGCAAATAGGTCCCAGTATTTCACTGAAGTCAAACCAAGCATGTGTTTACATTATATATTATTCTCAGCAGTACTTGACTACATTGGTAAACTTCATGTTAGATCCCAGTCATTTCTCATTTTAGCCATATCTTCATCTACATGGTTTACTATACTGGGCATATGAGACTAAGTGTGCAGGACATTTGAGCTGTAAAAAAGCCAGGTCCAAATGTTAAAAAATGTTGATCCAGGACCACAAAGTTAAGAAATTTTCAGGTGCAAGATTCTCTTTGTGCACTTAGAATTAGATTAATATTTCAACATCTCTGCTAGGTATGAACCAACCAGAAATTCCATAGATACTGTGCCTGACCTGCATCACTCTTACATAATCCAAAAACTTGGCATTGCCAGGTTAGTAAGAAAAGTTGGTCATTACAGTTACAGTTTATATTTTATGGGTGCTAACATAAGTTACACAGGTGAATGCAATTATATTTTACAACTGCATGCATGTAACATTGTCTAGGAAACTTTTCCTGCAACAAATGATAGTATTATTCTGAGCATGACAGATATGTATATACCACTTTTACAGCATCCACATGTACCTTCTGCCTTGTCTTCATCTCCGTTACGGATCACTGCCATCTCACCACTGTCTGCGTTGGTTCAAGTCTCAGATTCAGCCACGCGGGTATGTGAGAAAGCTTGCCAGTAGCTTCTCCTGGGTCGGTGGTTCTTTCCAGGGTTTTCCCCGGGTTTTTCCTCCACCATTAATACTGGCCGTCATGTATAACCTATTGTGTGCTGAAATATGGCATTAAACCCTACAACAACAACAACCTTGTCTTCATTTGCCAAGTACCATTGATTCACTTTTTTGTATTTTGTGTTGGCATGTAATGAAGTGAATTGACCACTCTTCTCTAACAAGTATCCTTGTGTTTTTGGTGATTTCAAAGATGAACACATACATCAAAGTTAATGACCATATGTACAGAAGTGTCTATATTCACTTGATCTTGAAAAGATGGTCACTGTGACCAACTTTTGTAGATAGTAGTGTACTCAGAGGGAATATGCTGCATGTGTTTAGCAACAACATGACAGGATTAGTTAGCAGTCATTTGGAATTTGCACACGTGATACAATGCAGTCACTTGAAATTTTGCACATGTGATACAATGCACTCCAATGTATCTTACACACCTAGTAGTTTCTGGCATAAATGCATGCCAAACTCCAAGAAACATGATGAGATAAAATATTTTAAGCATATTATTGATAATATTTCATTATTGATCACACATTTAATTTTAAATCCTGTTTTGTATGATTCCAATGATTACACTTCCACCCCATTAACTATGCATGGGTAGGAAAGAGGACACGATTTCATCAATAAAAATATGTTCTTGACACTGATTTCTTCACATCAAGGATGCCAGATAGACCATTTTCTTATTAAGTCCAGTACTGTCAGGCACACTTCTCAGTTTCTAAAAATATCATGCAATAAACCATTGTTATAAAATACTGTGAGTACACGATTCATCATTTATAGCCAGCTTCCTTTGTATAAAGTTGACAAACACACTTCAAAAAGGCGGTATACTTAAAGAAATAAAACAGCTGTTAAGAAATACCCATTTTTAGCAAACCAGTGTTTAACCATGTCTAACAAAAAACCAGATACTGTTTTTACCCATGTCCAACAAAACACAGAATACTGGTATTTACTCATGTCTAACAAAAAACCAAATACTGGTATTTACCCATGTCCAACAAAAAACCCAAAATACTGGTATTTACCGTTGTCAAACAAAAAACAAATACTGGTATTTACCCTTGTCCAACAAAAAACCCAAAATACTGGTATTTACCCTTGTCAAACAAAAACCAAATACTAGTATTTACCCATGTGCAACAAAACAGAAACTACTGCTATTTACCCATGTGCAAGAAAAAAAGCCCCCAAATACTGGTATTTACCAGTTTCCAACAAAAAACCAAATACTGGTATTTACCCATGTGAAACAAAAAACCAGATACTGGTACATGAATTTACCCATTAACAATGAAAAACAAATACTGGTATTTACCCATGTGCAACAAAAAGCCAGATGCTGGTATTTACCTTTGTCCAACAGAAAAACCATATATGTACCTATGTGTAACCAAATCTAAATATGATAAAGATGAAACTCTATCACCTTTAATAAAACCCTAGTGCCCCTCCATAAAACTGTTAACAAAATAAGGGGCTGACCATGTAATTTTCTTAGGGTAGGCCTGGAATTTGTTTTAAAACAAAATATATATTTATTCCTTTACCTCAAGATAACATTTTAAAACTGATATATGGATATAAGAAGTTCTTTCAACAGACAAAGCATGAGCAATTATTCAAGCTATTTGCAGTAAAATATTTTGTAAAACAATACAAACCCCTCCCTTCCAAAATGTAATGGTTGGTGTCCCTAATGGATGAATGAAATCAGCTCACATGACAGCCACAGACAAAGACATAAGCATTAGGCGCTATACAGGCTTCGCAGAAATGTTCTGTTCCAACTGGTTTTATTCAGTCAGATTCTCTTGTATCCATGACACTTTCAAGGCCATATGAATGATGGTTTACCATTTTTTGTATCCATGACACTTTCAAGGCCATATGAATGATTGTTTACCATTTCTTGTATCCATGACACTTTCAAGGCCATATGAATGATTGTTTATCATTTCTTGTATTCATGACACTTTCAAGGCCATATGAATGATTGTTTACCATTTCTTGGAATCTAATCTTCAAATATGACCATGATTCTGCTTCTAAATTGAACTGCAGTTGAATAAAATACCACAGTGACCTACATTTTGTTATGAAGGACCTTGAGTGCTCCATTACAGAGAGTAAAAGAGGACAGGCTGATTTATTGAATCACTTTCTGGCAGTATGATTGGTCAGTAAGATCCATGTGTCTAAATAAGTATCTGTAAGGAGGAGATGAGACTTTGAACCATTTGTGGTTAGATTACATGATATTCAGGTGGTGCATACAGTATGTAAATTACGTTATCACACACAATACAATTGGCAGAAATCATGAATGCAGAAAAACTAAATTTCAGAATTTTTAGGGAAAATATTTAAACTTTGGATCCTTATTGTTATGACTCTATTGTCTTAAACTAAGCAACATAAACTAAAAGATTTTGTCAAATTCAACATAAAATGTCTTTACCAAGTGAAAATTTGAA
This sequence comes from Sinohyriopsis cumingii, assembly GCA_028554795.2. Taxonomy (NCBI): domain Eukaryota; kingdom Metazoa; phylum Mollusca; class Bivalvia; order Unionida; family Unionidae; genus Sinohyriopsis; species Sinohyriopsis cumingii. The sequence continues at coordinate 92,573,741 of CM068840.1, read as the reverse complement.
AAGAATTTAAAGCATTATGAATCAGATCCCAATTGATCCTAATAATTCAATCACAAGGCCAAATGTCTGAACATTCCAATTGAATTCCAACAGTATTGCAGGTAAGTTCCAATATTGAATGTGTTGTTTTGCCTGTAGTCTTGTATGTGCTGTTGTGCCAATGACCTAGATTGTGGTGATGTATTAACAGTCTTTTGATGTATCACAATAATATAATCCAAAATGTCCTTGTCTGAATTCACAGTAATTCCAAATTAATGATCCAGTCCAAGAATATTGTTGAATCTCACTTTGTAATTCCAGGGACAAAAATTTGAATAAATAAATCCACCACTAAAAAACTGAACATAACAATAAGACTGATTTTGCTTCAGATGTTAAGGCAATAGAAAGAAGTTTTTCATGTAAACAACATTATATAAAAATCTTAGAACAATAATAGAGCCAGGATTTAGGTTAGTCTCATTTATAAAACACTCAAAGTTGTCAGCTAGTTGTGGAATTTCCAAGTGGAAATATAATGTCCCAGACCCATACCTAAAATAAATATGTGTACCTACAATGAGAATGATCTCAGTATTTAAGCATCATGACAATGGGTTGATGTTCTGTTCAGAGCATATTTCTCCCATGATGAGATCAGTTTATCCATCCACCAGATCTACCAAATTTAGGCAAATTTTAGTAACAAAAACTTTTTCTGATGGCAATACTCACCCCTTACTTTCAGTAAAGTTACATAGCAAGTTCCTGGGCTTTTCATTTGTTTCAACTCTTTGGTCTTAAACTAAACAATAGAAAGAATTAAAACCAACAAGTTTAAATTTGTAAAACATAACAAATAATGCGGTTCACTAAGTTACTAAACAAAACTTTAAGAGGAACTGTAGTGAATTAGATCCCAAATAATCCTAATACGTTCTATGACAAGTCCAAACTAATAGAGTGTTTGGAATGAATTTCAGGTCCTGAATATGCTGAAGTGCCAATATTCCTGAAAGTGCTAAAGTGCCAACAGTCTTCATGTATCACAATTACATTGTTCAGAACTTCTTAGAATGAATTCACAATAATCCGAGAATCATGTTTTGTCCAAACCATAATATGAGCATTTTGTAATTCCAATAAATAATTTAAATAAATGATTCCTAACAAATTAAATCTAAACACAGCATTAAATACATCAACAGACAGATATTAAAACAAGAACAAGAACAATACTAGGAATGAGGAATGAATCCACCATGTACATGTATATAGGTACATCTTCAGGACTTGTTATGTATATTTTATTTCCAATGTGTGTTAGTTTTTTAAATAGTTTTTTTAATTAACTGCTTTTGGTTATGCAAAGTTGTATTTTGTAGCTAACCTTGTCCAAAATCAAGTTCATTTTCTACCAGAACTGAATCACTGATTTGTTTGAAAATTCTGTAAACAACTAATACATGGCTAATATTTTCTGTATGAGTATGGTTTTAATATTAGGATTATTATTAACAAGAAGTAAACCTATATATCTTTTTCTGAGTCAAAGGTATTGTGTTTACGATGTTCTTTATTATAAGTTTAGTACTAGAGTTTCTTTTTGTAATGAAAGTTTTATCTTGTAAATATTTGGAACCTTCTAGAATTAATTTTTACATTAGGTAATAGATTTTTGTTATAAAATGCTAATTGTGACCTCAGCCAGGAAGAGGAATATAAAATATAATTGGAAAAAATATTTTTTCATGCTGTAAGATCAGAGCAGAATCAGTTGTATTAATGTTGTGTCCAATGTTTCCAATGTGGGTATGTGAGAAAGCTTGCCAGTAGCTTCTCGTGGTTTGGTGGTTCTTTCCGGGGATTTCCCGGGTTCTTCCTCCACCATTAATACTGGCCACCATGTATAGCCTATCGTGTGCTGAAAAATGGCGTTAAACCCTACAACAGCAACAGAACAGCAGTGTCCAATGTTTCATTATTGGCTGGAATTTATTTATTCAAATTATTTATTCACTGGAAATACAAAGTGCTCATCTGAAATTAACATGGAATTGTAATGAAATTCAACTAAGGATATATTCTTGGGCTGTATTATTGTGATTCAACAAATGACTCTTGGCACATCACCATGACATGGGTCACCACAGGCACATAAACACTTACACCATTGGATTTTTTTAGAACACCACTAAAGTCTGTTCAGAACTTTGATCATTAGGACTTGTGCTTGAAATTCTAGGATTATTTGGGATTTATTTTACAATACCCAAAGTTCTATTTACATTTTCCATTTTGTATTCTATAGAAATAAATTAGCTTGTTGAATTTGTAATTTCTTTTTGGTTTTCACTCTTTTCTATTATTTAGTTTAAGACCATAGAGTCATATTAAACTCTATGTTGCAATACATCACACATGACATATGTCACAACACAACTACCTGTCTTAATCATCCAATGGGTGATTACCCCAAACAGTAGATATGTTCAGTATATAGAAGATGAACCCAAATGAAATACTTATTTACAGCTCATTATAAAAAAATTAGAGGGGCCCCGAGTGGCCGAGTGGTCTAAAGCGCTCGCTGTTCCAGATCACTGCCATCTCACCTCTGCCTACGCAGGTTCGAGTCCAAGGCTCGGCTAGCGTGGGTACGTGGGGAAAGCCTGCCAGTAGCTTCTTGTGGGTCGGTGGTTCTTCCCTGGGTTTTCCAGGGTTCTTCCTCCACCAGTTATACTGGCCGCCATGTATAGCCTATCTTGTGCTGAAAAAATGGCATTAAACCCGAGAACAACAACAACAACAAAAATTAGAATCGTGCCTCAGGTGGCTGCATAATCAAGTAAAAATGGCCCTTTTTAACATTCACTATGTAGAACAAAAAATGTCTAGACTGATTATATGCAGTAAAATTATATATCCCTGATACATGAAAGTTGGTACAGTACTATGGATATTTTTATTTAAGTACCACTGAAACATTTGTTTTGCAATATTATCCAGGACAAAGAAAATCATACCACCCATATTCTTAACGTGTGCAATGACAGTGTGAATTCTTTCTTGATGAAAACCAGGACTTTAAAGAAAAGCAATTTTAATAGCTCCAGTTTATTAATGTGGCATCCTAGCTCCTCAGTAGACCATCTTTCCCCAACAAATAAATGTGTGTGTGTGATTAGGATTTTTAATATAGCTTTAATAACAATTTTTCAGTCATATCGCTACAATGTCTGCAGTGTGGCAGTTTATAGTGATGTTTAGCACTGGGGCATCATGTGTAAAATTCTTATGTAAAATGCTACAATGAAATGTAAAAACACCAGTCAGACCATTTATCATTTTCATTTTTGGAAATTGTATTTCATAATAAAAAAGATTGTAAAGATCTTTACAAACCACTTTTGAAAATGGATGTTAAACCATCTAATAAAATGAAATGGGATGAAACTTTCAATTTGAATATGGATGTGTGGCTTAACATACATGTACATGCTACAGTTTTATAATAACAATCAACTCAAAATTACAATGGTTTCAATTTCATGTTACTCATAGAATTTCACCAATGATTTAATTTTTGTAAAAGATAAAATTATCAGGTACTGATAAATGTACTTTTTGTAGATATGTCCAGGAAACAATACTGCATTTATATTGGGAATGTAATGTGCTAGACAGGCATTGAAAAAATGATATGTCCCACTGGATTCGGAATACAGTGAACACATACTGTGCCAAGGCAAAGACAATAATACTGGGAGATACAGATGGAATATAACCTTTGTATTTTCGTTTTCTTCAAGATTAATACTGCATTAATATATATAATTAAAAGTGTGTGTGTGATTTGGATTTTTAACGTAGCTTTAACAATTTTTCAGTCATATTGCTACAATGTCAGCAGTGTGACAGTTTATAGTGATGTCTGGCACTGGGGCATCTTGCAGCAGACATGTAGCATGATGCCCCACCCAGTCACATTATCCTGACACCAGGCTAACCAGTCCTAACACTAACTGTTTAATGCTGAGTGCCTAGCGATGCAGCCTTTAGTACCATTTTTGTTAGTCTTTGGTATGACTTGGCCAGGGTTCAAACCCACGACCTCTCACTTCTGAGGTGGACGCTCTAACCACTAGGCCACTGGATTGGTCCCAATAAAATAATGAGGACTTTCTATAGCGCCTAATCTTTAGAAGCTCTAAATGCTTTACAACATTAGACCACACATATAACAAAAAACATAAAATGATATTATTACAAGAAACATACACCATGAAATTAGAAAACATAAAAAACATGCTGAAAATGTTTAAGGTAGGGAACATTATTAGGTCTTTAAGTTTGTTCTTGGAGTCGAAATAAGTGAGTTTTATGAGCACTCTTGAATGAGATCACTGTGTCTTTGTGTCAAAGTTCATTGTGCAATTCATTACATGTTGCTGGGCCCTGGTATGCAAAAGAACGTTGTCCATATGACTTTGTTTTCATAGTGGGAATAATGAGTATACGATTGTCAGAAGAGGAGTGTAAGTATCTTGCATGTGTGTACACATGGGTGAGGTCGGATAGTTATATTGGACTGGAGTCTGTCAGTGAAAAGTAGCACAGAGAACAAATTTTGTGTTAGATTCTGAATTGAATGGATAGCCAGTGTAGGGTACAGAGCAGTGGGTAGGTGTGCTCTGACTGTGGTTCTCAAAGTATGATCCGAGCAGCTGTGTTTTGAATTCTTTGAAGTTGCTGAAGTAGATATTGAGATGAACCAGACCGAATTGAGTTACATTAGTCCAGTCTTGGAAGTAATAAAACACATGTAACACCCCACCCTGCTGAAATTAGATCTGTTAGTTTTTGCCCAAATAGGTGTGGGATCTTGTCTGATTTTATCACCATTTTTAGTATCTGCATCATTGTACCAGCAGTATAAACTTGCAGTACTGGTCTCTGAGAAGCATCATGACCACCATACAGATACAGACCTTTCACTTGACCCCTTGCTGAGGTTCTCTAGTGTAAAGGGGCTTCTAATAAAGGTGGGAATTTTTGTAAATTTTTGGGACTTGTAGTAGGGGATACATGTTTTACAAGCACAAATTTAATTATAATGACTATCAATAATTAAAGTGTCTGGACCCTTTGAATTTCCAGATTTCAAGGTTTCAGAAAATATAATAAGTTTCAGCAACACAACATATTTTTGGACACCATAAGTTTAAAGGAACAGAAAATACAAATTCAGCTTGAAATATAAGCTATGTTTTGCCCACACCCTAAAATGGGTGATTGAATAAATGACTGGCAGGCATTGAAACAACTTTGATGATCCTAAATATGTACCTAATTCCTCTGGCTGTTCCGGCTTGTACCTAAATATGTACCTAATTCCTCTGGCTGTTCCGGCTTGTATTTATCCTTCGACTGGCTGAGGGGAGCAGAGACTAACATTTACCCAAATCTGAAGATCTTTATTGTTCATATATTTGCCAATCAGTCACCTTATTTAAACAATTTCTAGTCATGTACCAGTTTGCAGCGAGAGCCAGAATAATTTTACTTCTAATACACAAGCCATTAAGAATTAAACTGGGTTTCCTTTTTATTACTCTGAAATATACATTAAACACAGCTAGTTATATATGCTCATTTATCTCTGAAAGCATTATTATATCTGCAATTAGAAAATGAAACACAAACAACACAACTGCAACCTTTATTCTTTATTTGCAGAGAAAACACTAGAACATTATCATGTAAGTGCAGTTCCTTGTTTTCAGGCAGTGATAACACAACCTAGTTTACCTGGCCCACATCTTTCGCCTGGTGTTGAACATTGTGCATCAATACACAACAGAAATATGTGTATTATTTTTATTGATGATTTTCAGAAAAAAGTGTGATTTTCATTGCACACAGATTATTGTGACAGCACGAAAAGTGTGTTATTTCTGTTGTGACCAAAGGAATGATAGCTGTTGTTGTTATAGGGTTTAATGCCATTTTTCAGCACAAGATAGGCTATACATGGCAGCCAGTATAAATGGTAGAGGAAGAACCCGGGAAAACCCGAGAAAAAACCTGCGATCCATGAGAAGTTACCGGCAAGTTCTCTCACGTACCCACATTGGCCAAGCCTGAGACTTGAACTCACGCTGATAGAGGTGAGATGGCAGAGATCCGTAATGATGAGCGCTTTAGACCACTCGGCCACTCAGGGCCCCTGAATGATAGTACTTTAATACATTAAATTCTTGGACCTGCGGATGATTTTTGGATTCAAAGAATTCTTTATTTTAAAAAGACATTTGTTGAAATGAAAAGCTTGACTTACATACAAATTAATTTTTTAAAATCATTTTACACCTGTTTGACCAAAATATCCACACACTCTTGAGAATTTTCATGGAAGACACCAGAAATATTTGTTTAACACTAAAGAGAAGATAAAGCTTGAGCCTCAAGTCTCAGAATTAACCTTTTAAAAAAAGAAGCTTCAAGAGATATCATCAGAGTGATGTTTTTATTTAATATGCCATTAAATAGTCTTACATTTAGATTTTCTAAATTTCATTTTTATTTGAAAATGCTTATGTGAATTTTAGGACCATGTTTTTGAACATATTAGAAAGCCTGTTGTTGATGAAGTGTTTGAAATGTTGGATACCTGTCAGTAATATGTCTGGTATTTTGCTTAAATACTGCTCGATTCAATAGGTGATTATTATCGCAGTTGCAGATGCTGAGAAGCTGACTGCTAAATCAAACTGGACCAGTTTCCTTGCTTCACTTTTTGAAAATTTGATGTACATTTAAGCCTTGTCAGTTAGATCTACAGAAGGTGTAGGAATCAAATTTATTGTAGTACAGATGTATTATTTAGTAGACTGTTCCAGCTTGAAGACTATTGTGGAGAACCACCAGTTCACATTGACCTGTTAAAAGCTTGCTTCCTACATAATATTGATTTTTGGACTAGTAAACAGCTGAGGACAAGGCACTTGGAGGTTTGAGGTCATTACATAAGTATGTTGATTGGTGGAAAGAAATACTCATCATCTTGGCATGGCATGTGTGCATGAAAAGGGAAGCACTAAACCACATGTGATACAGCTGTGGATTAGATAAAACCCTAATGGCATCATTTTCAAAAAATATGAAATGATCATTTGGAGATTGTTGTTCACAACAACTAATTCTGTGTAGAATTATTTAAAGAGAAGAAGAAGAATGCTGCCTGTCCACAGTTCATTGACAGAACTGTGGACAAACATGTATTGAAGTTATTTTGATGATATAGAACATTATGTTTTTTTATTGCGTGTGGTCTGAAGGATTGATTTTGATGATTTTACCAGTGAGAGATGGACAGTCAGTAACCAGGAATACAACTTTTGTTGGAAAGACATTGTAAACAATAATCAAACAAATAAATCCATTCAAAATGATTGATTTCTCATTTGCATTGTACACTTCAGTGAAACAAATGGTTATTCAAAATTATTGATTTATTATTCATCGTAACAATAATGAAACAAGTACATTTGTTTAAATTTAATGATTTATCAGTTGTATTGTAAACTTCAAATTCCACTGATATTCAAGGAATGAAAATATACAACCAGGATGGAGGCTTAAAGTGCAATTCAGAATGTGACAGTTGTAGGATGCTAAGATGTAAAGATTGTGAGCCCAAAGCTGTCAGCAAAGAGGGTATCCAGTCTAATATGTGTATATATATATATATAATCTTACCTCCATATTTTGTTTATGGAGACAACTGAATTGCAAGAGACTCAAAGTGTGTTGGTGGATGTTCCGAGATCTTTATCCGTTCTCTTTATTAGTCGATTATCTTGGAGAGTTTTATATTGCCTCTGCAGAATAGACTTGATGTTTTTGTAGAGAGATGTGTTGCAGTGTAAGTGACTGGTGTAAGACACCATGTAAGGGAGATTTTTGAGACATATTTTGGTATATATATATATATATATCTATGGAAAAGATGTCAGTTGTTTAATGAACAGCAGATTCTTCCTGGGACAAAACTTAAGTTCATGGCTTAATCTAAATGTAAATGCACTTATTTGTTTCTAAGGGAGTCAAGGGTTCAAATTTACTTTGTGTGATGGAATAAGACTGCAGTCAATGTTCAACAGAAAACTGAAAGAGAAGTGATTTTTTCTTTATCTCAATTTTAATCTAGCTGAAATTGAGACTGTTGCATGGTTGAATTTAGAATGCAGTAGCAGATTGTTGCATATCAGATTTATTTTGATTTAGTTCTGGAATATTATATCATTACAATGGTGTCCCAAGGAGGTATAGAGATTTATCACAGTATTCATGAGAGGATGAAGTACCAACGGCCATTTTGTATGTTCCAGGGATTTCCAGTTTATCCAAACATCAAGTATAAAATTCTTCATGATGAATGTTAGTATACTCCAAAATAATTTCTTGTAATGCACACATAAACCAATACACATAACCATAATTTCTTGTAATGCACACATAAACCAATACACATAACCATAATTTTTTGTAATGCACACATAAACCAATACACAT